>JAOWBL010001653.1:0-14965 GCA_028564865.1 Zenarchopterus dispar
ATAGATAGATAGATAGATAGATAGATAGATAGATAGATAGATAGATAGATAGATAGATAGATAGATAGATAGAGCACCATCACTGAGACCAGTCAGCTGGTTTACAGCACAGCAGCAGTACTCCTCAAGGTACGAAGCAGAGACCTCCATGGCAGAGACGGGTGAAAAGTAAGATCAAAGCAGCACGGAGAGAAGTAAGCCAGTTGTCCAAACAGCTGAACGGTGTTCTGAGACCTAATAGCAGGAAAGGTGCAGTGAAGAAGCAACTACTTAAATATTGTAGACTCCCTACCTGAGGCAGTAGAGACACCCAAAGGCTCACAGCCTTGTCCACCTGGCTGAGAAGGTACACATCTGAAGCTGAAGCTTGGATAATCAATAGGATGTTCTCCACTGAACCATTCAAGCTGTACACTCAGTGGCAGGGTAATAACATAAGAATCAATCCAGCCAAAGCTGAGACTGGGGAGTACTGGAAAAGTATATTGGAGAAGGAGCCAATACATAACACTAATGGCCCATGGTTAGTAGACCTAAGAGCTGACTACAGTAATCTTCCAGAGTAAGGCCCAGTCACCATCACAATGGCAGACATTGGAGAGTCTCAGGTATGAAGAGTTGGACAGCACTGGACATGATCCACCCCTACTGGCTGAAGAAACTGACTGAAATCCATGAGCGCATAGCAGTACAAATGAACCGGCTGCTCACAGACGTGACCCACCCAGGATGGCTAACTCAAGAGTCTTCATCCTGAAGGACCCCAGAAAGGGGTGGTCCCATCCAACTACCTGCCTCTGCACTACGTGGAAGCCCCTATCAGGCATCATACTGACCAAGATAAATGGATGCCACAATCAAAGCAAAAAGATGGACCAATAAACTAAGTGCGTGACTTTTCTTTTAGTTCAGGTATGGTATTATTTTTTTCACATTAAAAACTCCTGCTCCTTCTTTTTAGGTGAAGTGGAGTTACGTGGCAAATCAGCTTTCAATACAAGGATTCACATAGGAGATGTTTACATGTATGTGCGTCATACCATGAATGTCAATACGGCCTCACGTATAAAGTTACATGAAAAGGGGCTTAAAAGACTCAGACAGCTTGAATGATCTCATAAAAGTGAGTTTTCTCCAAAATAAAACATGTGGTGGAAATGAGAGTGTAACAGATGCCTGTAAGACCAAAGAAAGGAGAAATAAATGGAAACATTTTCTTTTTAAGTTTGTTTAAATACTCAGTTTCCAGTTTTTTTTCCCTTAAATGTCTTAGACTAAAAATAGACATTTTGTTGTTGTTCAATGTTTTTAAGGACACATGTAAGATGGTGGATGCCACAGGGGTATTGTACTTCAGGAAAGAAGGTATTAGAGTAAACACAAACAAAACAATTCTCCAGTCTCTTCTGGTCTTTTTTCTTCCTGAACTGCAATGCTAGACTGAAAATAAGAAGGGGATTACACATTTGATTGCCAAAGAATACAATAAAAGCACAGATCGATTTTCTGACTCTATTGCCCTACTACAAATAATAAAAGGCACAAAATTACTGCAATACACACACACACACATATAATATATATAAATACACACACACACATATTAGGCAGGCAGGCAGGCAGGCAGGCAGGCAGATAGATAGATAGATAGATAGATAGATAGATAGATAGATAGATAGATAGATAGATAGATAGATAGATAGATAGATAGTAATTCTTTGTTTGTACACTTATCTTTTGTTTTTTTTTCTTGATTTGTTTAACTTCCTGCAATAATTGCTCCATACATACAAATAATGACTCTCCCATCTAAGTATATACATGTCTTGGGTTAAAATCAAAATAAGCATATATTTCAATAGACTTTCATTTAGTATTTTCTCATGACTGGTGTTTGTTTGTTAGATTTAGTCTAAGTTATTGTTTTTATTTTAAACCACTGGGTTTTTTTTTTCTTCTTGCACTTCAGCCTTGTTCAGTGAAGTCCACATAAAACATATTGTGGATTGTTATTTTCTCCTGAATGTGTTTCCTCAACAAATATAAGTCAGGCATGCTTCTCCCCTCTCCCCTTAAAGCCCACTTTTCTCTGATTGATTTGCTCCAGTGGTCTGATCATAAACTACCAACCTTTCCACATCACCTCAGCAGAAATTCAAGAAACCACTGCCTGTGGCAGTGGCGGCGTGAAGTTAGTAAACAGCCCAAAATGGAGACCAAGTCATCAGAAATTTCAAATGTTTTTCCAGGAAATGATATGTTCTTGGAAAATTCATATACAGCAGAATACCAGTCTCTGGTGTACAACCCTCTGACCCATGTCAAGTACCATGTTAAGCCGCTGCACTTCCATTTCATTCCCGTTAATTACCATAAAGTACAAAAAAAGCTTATTTTCTGGGTTAGAGAATGGTGGGTTAGAAACATGAATGGTTGGCATCCCTGTGAGACTTTCTTTTAGCAGTCCTTGCTTTGATAATGTAATAATGTAACACCATGCTAATATTCATAAAATGACAGAACACATATCTTTTGCAGGTTTCAACTAAAGTTGAAAATAAATTGTTTCTTTTCTTTGAAGTGATCCAAATAGATTTTATGCTGACACTCTTTCTGGTGTTAATATTAAGATGAAGGACAAGCTGATTACAATTCATCTCTAAAATGTCTGTGAAAATATCTTATAAAAATCTCAGATTTCCTTACTGTAGCATGTAAACTATTTAGAGCTGAAGATGGACTGCAGACTGACACCCCTGCAGCCATGAGGTTTGCTTGGCTGAAAGTGGATCTTTAATGAGAAAAGCCCTCTCAAAGCGTTTTCTTTCCATCTCTTAAAAAGACTGGATAATAAAACGAGTTGATTTAAGAGATAGTTTGATGTTAATAATAATCTCATTTGCTATTCAAAAATTTTATCTGCTGTACCAGATGTGTCTTAGAGAATATACAACCGTATCAAAGTTTAATTAAATAGTCAAAATGGGAAGGATTTTAGCTATTTCATTTGGTGAGAAGGGATACATTCTTGCTTTCCCTTGTAACATATCTGGAAAAAAAAAACTAGCTTCAAGTCAATTTTATCATTTTGATCAAAAATATAAGCCTACTGAACCACTTTGATCCCTGTTCTCCTGCACCTCCTCCTCTTTGACCTCACTCTTTGACTCAGCATGGAGATATACTCCATGTGGCCTGATATTGATTTCCTCATCTTTATCACTGCAGTCTGAATCTGAAGAGCTCACTCGCCCTGCTTCTGAGTCCTCCACTCATCAATCGCTTGCTATAAATTAAGCTTCTGGTGTCTTGGAGAAGGATACGTGATCATACAGTGATTATGTGAATACCCATGCATTATCATACACCCGAACATTTCTTCTGTTTTTTTGATGGCTGGATATTAACGTTTTATTAAAAATAACAGTATTTAATGTGTCATATTCACCTCCTGGCCAGCAGACCAGCATCAGGAGAAGTCATGATGGTTTCTGATCAAGTTGACTAACTGATGACAGCATGTCTGAATGAAGTCTTGCAACCAAGAAACCAATATTGATAAAACTTCAGCTAGAAGTATTCAGCCACTTAAATGGCTGAAAACCCTCACTTGTGGCCTCCAGAATGTTAAAATGTTTGTATTACAAGTTGCTTCTTTGGGGGAAAATATATCTTTTTACTTTAGCAAAATTACAATTTTAAGAAAGTTGTTAGGAAATTACAGAGTTTTGAATGTTTAATGTTGATGTTGTTCAGTTTGTGCTTGAGTGAATCCATACATCTGGTATTTCTATGATAGTGCCAATCATATTCTAAATATATTTCTCATATGGATAAAAAACTTGCTGTAATGTAAACCTTTGCCATTTCGTTGCCACTGTCATGTAATTTTCTTTGACTGGCCATCTGACAGCATAAATACCTGCTGCTTTTGTTTAATCACACTTAATGGCATTTAATTAGCTTATTCGTCTATCTTGACATCAACTGTCCCGCCCGGCATCCATGACCTTAATATATTTAGTGGCGTTTTACTACTTTTCTAATTGCCCATCTGTCATCCATCCGTACCTCTATCTGTCTGCGAGCCTCCATCAGACTCTCTGCTGCTTTCTTCAGACGCTGCAGCTCCGCCTCCGCAAGGACCAGTTTCTGCTCAGCCTCCCATGTTTTCCTGCTCTGCTCCCCCAGCTTTGAACGCAGGTCTTGAGCCAGCTTCGCCTGGTGGTCGGCCTCCTCCTGGGCCTCCTGGAGCCGTTTCGTCAGAAGCTCCATGTCGGGACCAGACAGAGAACACAGAACCTGGTGTATAGACGCAATTTCTTTGTTGTTCTCTGTGCAGTGTTTTGGGATCTCTGAACTAGTGGTCACCGCAGTCTGTTCCTGCTTTCGTTCACTGTCTTTGACCTGCATCTCCCTTTGTTTCTGTCCTCCCTCTGCCTCTCCCCTCCGTTTGGTATGGATCTCCTTCTCACATGGTTCATCTTTTCCAGCTTGAACATGGAGATGCTCCTCACCCACTCCTGCTTCCCGCTGTGTCCCAATGGTTTCTCCTCTTTTCTGACTCCTCTCCACAAGCTTGACCACTTCCTCCCCGTCTCCCCTGCAGGTTTCAGAGCCCTGGACTCCTCGCATCACCTTCTCCTCATCCTCTGAGCCTTCTTTCTTGACAGCTTCTTCTTTCGTCTCGTCTTTCAGGTGTTGAAGTTTAGTTAACAGCTCTTCCAACTGTTGCTTTAAAGTGGCATTTTCATTCTTCACGTTTTGAAACTGAAAGACATAATTAGAGAGAAATTTTAAAGAAATTTAAAACACTGAATCTTGCATTGCTCTTCCTTTTTTGACACGTGTACTGGAATTGCCTAAATTTGAATACGTAGTGATTAAGAAAATGCATTTCCCCTAAATGCGTTAAGATGCCATAAAAAGAATCAAATTGAATAAACCAAAAACAATAAATAAAACTAATGCTGGGAGGAGTAACAGAGTATGATCTTAAGTATCTTTAATTGTTTAGTCAATATTATACACATGCATTTTGCATACAAAAGCTTCCCCCTACATAAGTAACCACTAAAAACTAAACATTAAAGCAGCATTGCATAAAATTTTCTCTGTAAAAGTAGAGTTTCAAAATCTTTTGGATATTTTGATGACTTAGACTAAAATGAATGGGACCCCGGCCAATGGCAGAGTGCAGCTGGTTGGCTCTGGCCGAAGTTGGTGACGCTCCAATACCTGCATCAGAAATACTCATCATCTCTGCCAGAGATAATGGTATCAGCATCTGAGAGTATTTATAACCGTCCACCAACTGATACCTCTTAATTTTAATAAACAATCAATTGTCAGTCGTACATGCTAATTAGTTAATGTAATTTTAAAACGGACTCAACATCAGCGGATACCCCAAACCCAGGTACGAGCATCGTCCTCTGGGAGGAAAACTACAGCATCAGAGCATCTGTCTATAACTTTGTGATCCAGCTCGGATCACAACTAGTTACAGTCAGAACACATCTGGCGTTATGGCAACGTGTCACATGCTGACCTCAACACCCCTGCTAGATGACTCTGTTTACCAGGAGAAACCACGGGTTACTATTTTTCAGTATGTTCATCAACTCAAAGGTGCTAAACAAGCCCAAATCAGAGGAATGAGGAAAAACAAATCCTTGGATTGATTTTTACTCTTCTGTAAGAACTAGAAGAAGAAATAGGCTTCAGAATGACTGAGAAAGGGTCCAGAGAAGAATAAATGTCAGTCTAACTTTTGCAAGATCCATGAGAAGAAATGAGATGCAAGACATGCTGAACTCACCACCTCCTAGATGACTTTGCAAATAATGTCTTATTATTGGTAACTGACATACTGTGCATTGTCGTTGTGGTTTTTTTTCCCATTTTAATGTGACAATAACATTGTTAACTCTCTAATTTTGCCACATTTCTTTATCACTGGAAATCTCATAAATGTGCTGCCCTCTAACTAATTTCCATACTAATATCTCATTGCCATGGCCTTTGTCATGACATACAGACCACATCATAGCAAGCAACTTTGAATCAGCCATTCAAAGTTTGTAAATTAAATTGAGATGACGATACCATCCTTGTTTTAGAACACTAACGTGAATTTTGTGCAGTTCTTTATCATCGTACTTTGATGCAAGTTTATTTGTTGAGGTATATTGCGTAGACTGCATTACAGCTATTTGGGATTTCACCATCAGCTGTTTTCTCTGCTGGTTCCTCTAGGCTTTGCTTGCTTTGCCAGTTACGCTGAAAACCAAAACGTGGGTAAACCTCAATTTATGACTTGTATTTACGAGCATGCTGGACCATACCCGAACTGAGAAAAAAACAATAATAATTCAAAGGCTCTGCTTTAAAGAATGAAAAATGCCTAAAAAATAATACACTGAGACATAACAATCACAAGTTACAGTACAATGCAGAGGATACATGAATACACACAAAAATATATACAATACTAAAAAAGATTTGAAGAGCTGTGATATTGCTTCGAAAGTGTCGCAAAACCACCTTATTTATTTGATTTATTTGAGGGCTCTCTTATCATTGACCAAATCATCTGACGTCCCTGTTGTAGACATTTTTCTAGACCACAAAAACAGAGTAATATGAAAGGGATTTATATTTCAAACAATAAACTGAATATCCTGTGTTATTTTGATATCAATCTGTTTGATTTGAACATTTATAACTGAAGTTTCCATTTGACCAATGACAAAACATTCATTAAGTCACCTTTGTGAAACACCACTGGAGGGTTGAAGTGAAGCAATCAAGTTGTGATTTAAGACCACACTTAAAGTTTAATATTGTATTCATGTAGCATTATTTATATTTCCTCAACTTATCAGTTGGTATTTACATAAAACCACTTGAATCAAAGCTGAAAGTATACACTTCAATCACATCTCCATTGTTTTGTTTTCAATCTATTGTGATGGAGCGCAGGAGGAAAAAAAAGAGAGAAAATTATGTCCAAACACTTGTGGACCCAACTGTTATTATGTACGATGCATCTTTTCATACATTTCATCAGAAAGATCTTGAAGTTGCTTTAAGCTCCATGAAAAGCTACAGTGAACATGAACAAAAGTGTATTTTAGTTTATTATTATATATATTCTGTCTCTGATTTTCTGTTTTTGATAATACTCCACACAACAAGAACTGGTTGTAAAAGAAGACATTTTATCCCTTTATGTAAATATTACTGTTTTACAGCCTGAAAATGTTTCTTAAATACTCACATTGTGTTTTGCAAACTGACATCACAACTTTTGTACGCTTTGCTGTTGGCAAATCTACCCATCACTGAAATCTGCCACAGTGACCTCTGATCAGTCGTTGACCTTCAATTTCCAGTTTGCTCACCTCCCTGAGTGTGTTCTGATGCTCCGTCTCCAGGCACGCCAGCTCATCCTTTGTATCTGGACAATCAGCCTGCAGTGAGGGGAGAAGGGTGATTAACACCTCCGTTTCTTGCATCCTGCTTTTTCTGTTTTATGTATGTCTGTCGAAGCTCAGATTCACTAAAAAAAAAGGCATTACGCTCCCATTTTCTGTTAACGTGCTTGACATTCACTGTGGCATTTCTTATATACCAGAAGTGTTGATCCATCTAAACCTTCAACCTTTAACAGGGGGAGGTATGAACTATTTCAGACTATTTCTATGAATAGCAACCTTCAAACTCTGAACCCTGACCTCCTGCTGGGCCTGCAGCTCCTCCAGTCGTCTCCTCAGCTCCGCGTTCTCCTGCTCTGCTCCCAGCAGCCTCAGCGTCGAGGCCTCGCCCACTTCCACGCTCAGTGGCTTCTGATCTGAGACAGAAGGAGAAACAAAGTATAAGGGATGAAAGAAGTAAGTAGATAAAGAAGAAATAAGAAAATGGAATAAACTGGAAGGTGTCATAGTTTATGGATCGTGTCATGTTCTTTGTTGCATTGTCTTAATGTTGAGCTCATCTTTTGGTTTTCCTCAGATTTTCTTGTGGTTTTTTTGTTTCTTTATTCTAGAGTTATTTCTTTTTGGGTTCTCCATATTTTATAGCTCAGCTTTATTTCATTTTTTTGTGTGAAACAGTTTTTTCTTTTTTAGTTTTCTTTCTGCGTTTTACACCTGACTTCTCCCACTGATTGCCACATCTGCACCACGTTAGTCATTACTCTCCTCAGTATATCAATTCCTTTTCTTTATTTTTTTTTTCTGCCACAGCTTTAATGCCATTCCTGTTTCTCCTGGTTCCCCGTGCTTGGTTTTTGGATTTATGTTTGCACTCCTCCCCTTCAGCACTTTTGGTTGTTTATTAAATCCCACTGTTTTCCACACCTGACTGCCTCCTGACCTTGTGCTCTGCATTTGGGTTCACATCCAACTTCACGTGTGACAAAGATTCCCTCGATTAAGGCTGATTGATACCCTGTGGGCCACTTTTACCTCGACATGTTTTCTCTTATCAGTTAATTAAAATGTCTCAAATGACAGGGTGCAGAAAGGGAGGTGCTCTGACCGAGCAGATCGCTCAGCTCCTCGTCGGAGTCCAGATGTGACTGGAAGAAATGCTGGTGAATCTCCAAAACTGACGCGGGACCACCTCCCCTGCCGGTGCTGGTGAGCCTCAGGTCCGCCTCGAGGCTCATGTTCAGCTCCAGCAGCTGATCAACCCGCAGCTTCTCGGTGTCCCGCTCCTACAAACACAAACACACATAAGTTACTACATATACTACTTCTGTCGTTCCAAAAAGAAGAGAAGCTAATTTCCTGCACAGATATTTTCCATGAAATGTTTTTCTTAAGACAGTGCTTAAATGGTGAACTCCATTCGCCCAAAATAAAGCATGTCACAAAATAACACACACATACAACAAGACAAATACAAGTGCATCTGTTAGAAAAACAAATATGAATACAAATACAAAAATCTCACAGCGCCACTCACCGCTTCCACATCTATGATTCTCTGATGCAGCAGAAGATTGTCCCTCTCCAGCTCCCGCAGAGAGGAGCAGCGGGCCCGAGCGTCTGCCAGCTGTTGCTCAAGAAGAGTTTTAGTCTCCTGCAGTGCTGCACAAAGCTGCTGCTGCTCCTGCCGGAGATACCAGACAAAGAAAAAAAAAAAAGAAGGATTATGAAGTTATATGACTGGTGCCATGGATAAATCATACTGAATTTAAAAAGCTTTAGAGCAAACATTTTATGAGTGAATGTTAATAAAGTTTTTACTGACACATTCTGAATTTCTGTCCTTAATGTTTTCTTTGAGAAAAAAAAAATCACCTGCCACAACTGTCGCAACAATAAGTTTCTCTGCTACTGAAAATGACAGAAGTGGTATATCTGTGCAGTTTGTTCTGTGACAGGGATGGGGGTGGGCGTGGGGGTGGGAGGCTGGTATTTGAAGCGACAAAACGTTATTTTGTAGTAGAACACAAACTAGATACAGTTAACACATTAAAATCCCATTTAGAGAATTCAAAATTCTTTCTGGTGACCATTATCAAAAATCAACAATATCAAATGAAAAATGTTCATGGATCCATGCATTCAACATCCTCTATAGTTCATTTATTACTTTTAAAGACCTTTAGGACTACTGTACAGTGGTAATAATGTTTTCTTTTCCATGTTTCATCTCGTTCGGGGTTGTGGGGGGGCTACAGCTAATCCCAGCTGCCAGTAGCTGAGAGGCAGGCATGTAAAATTATTTCCTTTTCAATCTGACGATGGGGTTTCTGTTCCTGGTTCGAATCTCGGCTGGGGGCTTTCTGTGTGGAGTTTGCATGTTATCCCTGTGCTCGCGTGGGTTTTCCCCTGATACTAAGGTTTCCTCCTACAGACCACAGATATGCATGTTAAGCTTACTGGTGATTATAGATTACCCACAGGAATGAATGTGAGCATGTGTGATTGTTTGTTTAAATGTGACCCTGTGATAGACTGGCGACCTGTCCAGGGTTGCCAAGGGATAACTTTGATAGGCTCCAGCAGACCCCCATGACCCTGAAATGGAAGAAGCTGTCGTAGCTAATGGATGGATATTATGTGATCCATAACTGTATATTTTGAATCCATCACCACCTCGGTCTTCTCTCTTCTGGTCCAGGATACGGTAGGTATTGAGTTTAAGATAAGAAAAGTCACCTCTCAATCTTAAAACCTTTATTTACTGACATTGTTGATGTTGACTATGTATTATTTCTATTTTCTAAGCAACTGCTTGTGTTAGTATTAAGTCATAATTAACCCTCCAGTTTGTAGGATTCAGTCACATAAAAGGCCCTCTCGACGGAAAATAATGTCTTTTCTTGCTAATTACAGAGCAGTGCATCATGGTAAACTACCTGGAGGATGACACACACAGTCTGTAAATATAAATGTATTGTTTTAGTCATAAAAACAAAGGAATGTTTATTTCAATTCGAAACTTTAAAAAGCCATTGCATTACAGCCAGCACTCCCTAAATGTTACAAAAAGAACTTTAAATGCAAATGTATCACAAAGAAAAGGTTGTAGGGAGACATACTTTTGCTCCTCAAAGACTTTCTTTTTTTTTTTTTTCATCAGAGCTGTGAACAATACAGTATTGACCCTGGTCTTAATCTGCAAAACAGATTTGTCAGGTTTGCACTTTTGAGGCAGCTTTCTCTTTTCTCTTCTAGAAAGATGCTTTCGCTTTGCAATTCAAATACTGAACACAATGTTTGATTGCGTAACTTGCATCTAACTTTTATGTTTACATTGTGTTGTTAAGATGCAATAATAAAGTGAAAGAGGGTAACAACAGATCAGAAAACTTGCAAACAAGCTTGCACAGCCAAACTGTCATCAATAATGTGTCTGTCAGTGGGTTTGTTTTTAAACCACTTAACTGCATGAATATTGAGAAAAGCACTTTGCAAAAAACTTGGTGATAACAATGTTGTTACATCTGACAGAAATACTCATCAAAAAGAATACCCAAGACAGATTAAAACGATTACTCTAACAAAGGGTCTTTGATTTTCGTTTGATTGACTTTTACACGTGGAGCTGTTTTAACGACCACACAAGCCTTCGCTGGGAATTTCTAGAAACAAAAAAAGTCAAGCACAAACAGGAAAATTAATCAAGATTGCTGCTTTGTGCTGTCGACTGGAAATATAGCATTTAAGGAAATGAATCAAGCGAGTCTGAGACGGTGACAGTGGGTACACGGTGGGATGTTTCACAAGAACACGAGCACATTTTCTGTCTCAGAACAGTTAAACAGCTTCACAATAAATCTCATTTGGGTGCAAATGTTCTATAATTGAAGCATTTTAGTCCTGCTCGTCGTCAATCGAAGCAGCTCTGAGCTGTAAATCCGGATGACATCATACAATATAATCTTATTCTGCGTCTTTGAAGTTCATCCCTAATGTTCAGCGAGTGAGAGTAAAAATAATATGGCTCTTGAGATTAAATCCTATTTCTTTTTTCTTTTTTAAATAGCTACACAGTAATACGGTAGCTTTTAAAAGAGATCTTCTTGATGTGACCTTCACTGGTATAGTTGTGTCTTTTTTTAAAAATAAAGTTTCTGTTCTCATAGAAATACAAGTAAAACCACACATTGAGTTTGTATGATTTTGTCCAGAGTGGCGTCTTTTCATACATATCAAGCAACAAAAAACAATCTGTGTGCATTTTGTGATACGGATGCAGCCATGCATGCGGTTTTCTCTTCCAGTCTGAATGAATATGCACTTTGTGTGTTTGTAGTTTGTGTGTGTTTGCGTGTGTGTACCTTGAGCTGAGTGCGAGTGAGCTCCAGGCTGCGCAGTCTGTTTTTACAGCTCTGAAGCTCGGTCTGGAGCTGCTCGGTCCGCGCAGCCCGCTCCCGGGAGCAGTCCAGCTCATCCCGCAGTGCACGCATGCCTCTCACCTCACCCTGCAGAGCACGGTTCTGCCGGCACACACACACACACAATCACACACACACAATCACACATTCGTACACAAGAGGAGATGAGGTAAAAGAAGGTTATGAACCCATCTGGAAAGGCCAGGAGAGGAAATGTGTTTGTGTAAATACAGTTCTAAAATTTCTTGGCCAGTACACAACACAAAGGACAGAATATCTTGCAGTATTTTCATTTATTTCCTTATTCACAGGATATCATCTTTCGCGTTAAATAAAACCCCTGGTAAATCATTTGGAATCACCAGTCTTGAAAAATTTCCATTTAGCCGTTTTATTCTGTTAAAAAAATACAAAACAGAGTGAATAAACAACTTTTTTGGTGGCAGCTCAACATTCTGACTTTGTAAAGTGTAATTCAAAAGAGAAAAAGAAAATAAAATTACTGTAATTAATGCAAATGTTTTAGCTCAACTACAGAAAAAAAAGTGATGGAGTCGTGTGGAGTCATGCGGAAAAAAATATTAAATTGCCTTGTAATTTGCATTTCGGGTCTGAATATGCAAATTAGTCGGCGGTTAAAAGCGAGAGCTGGCAAACCTTAACAAGCTGTCGCACCTGGCTGTCTGACAGGAAACATGGCCTCAACAAGAAAGGTATCAGTTGAAACAATGAACAGGATTATGAGACTCTTTCAAGACGGTAATTCAACACAAAATGTGACGAACCTGTTGGTTGTGCGAAGACGGCTATTTCTAAAATTTGAAAGGTGGTAAAAATTAAATAATAAATGGACAGAATTTATATTGTGCTTTTCAAGACTCACTGACCACTCAAAGTGCTTTTACACTACAGCACTCCTTAGTCTGTACAGTTTTTTTGTTTTTGGTTTACATAGTGATTTGTCTCTGTTTTCTAACTGAAGCTGGGCTTCATGAGCCACAGACCAGGGAAGACATCGCATCTCTGGATAGAAAACTTAAATCAATATATATGAAAGTAGAAAATGGACCATAAGTGAATGAAATGAGAACTGTAGAGAAAGCAAACATACGTGGTCATTAACACCTAAACAGAAGAAAAGCAGGCTGCAACGAGCTCAAGAGAAACTGTGATGGGCTGTGGGTGATGGATGGAAGTGATATTCAGAGATGAGTCACTGGGAAGGTGATGAGCCCAGAAGATAAGTTTGATAAAGACAAGGCCAGTGTTCAGGTGTTAAATGAAACCATTTTTTGTGATGGTAGTGATTTTTTTTTCCATTGAAATCTGCCGAATGACTCCTTTTTTTTTTGACTTTCTCTGTGTGACGAGTTTTAGTTTAAGGACCACTAATTTAACTGTCCCCAAAATGCCACGGATTTCTCTGATTTTCATGGGAACTCCAAAAGTACTTAATATAAAGACATTTTAACAATACTACCATGGAAGATAACGGTAAGTAACAATACGAGAGTATTTTTGGTGCTGCAGCTTTGAGCGCTTCCTCGGATCAACCTGAGGCTTTGAACCGGTGGTTCTGCATGATTACCCTGTGGTAAAGCTTCATGTTTAGGTGGGAAACAGGTTCAACAGCAGTGGTCCTCATTCGGCTTCAGTGGGTAATGTCTAAAGGTTATTAAAGATGTTTTGTGCAAACGGTCCTCCTTCATGGTATTCATGCATAAAAATGTAGAATATACCACGGAAACAAATAAAATACAATAAAACAAATAAAAAGCAGAAAGTAAAAATCCCAACCTCCATTGTGTATACCTCTTTTTGAAGCTTCCTGAGCTGATCCTCCATAGTCTGAATCTCCTGTTTGTAATCCAATATCTGGTCGCCTTTATCTTCCCTGAAAAACACACAACTATCAGCACTTTTTTTCTAATTGTGTGTGAGTCACAGTTGCAATACCTTGATAAAAGAGAATAAAAATTAAGTGGCTTCTGTTTTCTAAAATTAGACATATAATATTAAAAGGCTGGTATGCAGCAACGCAAACAGATCATTATAAAGAAAAAATGATTTTAATCCAATACTGGATTATTATTTTAATTTAATACTGGAAGTTGAAAGATTTAAGGGAATCTGAAATACTTGAGGCATTACGTGTCCACAGTTTGACCACATTTTATGTGATAGGTTCAGCGAACAGAATAACCCGCTGGCTGATCGCTACAAGCTCCGTTCTTGCAAGGTTAATTGTTCCGATATTTAGAGACTGGAGGACTCGTTCTTATTTTCTCTTTCGTCTTTTCTTTCTTTTTTTTGATTTGCTACAGTCATAGTTCTTTAAACCATTGTAGTTTTGGATCTTTGTAATTCATTGTGTCACATGAACAAACGATTTCTGGAGCATAAATGGACAGTACGGTCTTGAGTTATTCTTTATTTATGTATTTCTCTAGTGAAGAAGTGAAACATCTATAGTATTTTCAATGAATCTCCCAGTGAGATCAGTGATCACTGCTAAAAAAAAAGGTCCTAAAGAGGTAACAAAAATGTTTACATTCAGACGCGGGCACTCACAGTTGTTGTTTGAGGCGGCGGAGTTTGGCCTTGCTGTCTGCCAGCTGGAGCGCCAGACCCTGGGGCGGCTCCTCGTTGTGACGACCCAGCAGGTTGGTTGGATCCCCCTGGGCTTCCCGCTCCCGACACAGCTCGGCTATCCTCTGGGAAGGAGGGACAGTGATGAATGACGGATGTGACAGATGACACAGAGGAGGAAGAAAAAAAATGTTGCAAGAGCACAAACAGCCTTTAAATACAACTAGTTCTGAACATGTTATTTCCTGTTTGACCCTCATGAGATGACGTTCATAAACTTCCTCCTGCAAAGTAAGAAACTGCTGCTGCTGCAAACCACTGGAAGATGCTAAATGGTTCAGATATGCAACACATGCAACTCCGTTAGGACACCAGCAAGCAGCGCACAAAAAGAGATTATCAAAAATCTTAGATTTCAATTATTAATAATGAGAAATGAGTTATACTGCTTTTGGTGTGTTCACATTCAGTAAATTAATGCAGACAGTAATGCTGTCTCTGAGAGGACTTTTCTGTATC
>JAOWBL010001654.1:2500-14965 GCA_028564865.1 Zenarchopterus dispar
AACTCTTAATTTTATTATAGACACATTTGCTATATTTTACATACCAAGTCATTTTAGCATTTACACAAACAAGGTTTTAACCAAATTTTACACTCTTCTCATAAACAACTTAAATCAGCAAACAAATTGAGCAAATGAAATTACACAATGACGAGATCATATTTTAAATATTACTCCTTGAGGTATCATCATCCCATCACTACCCCACAGAGTCAACCAATGACCCAGAAGTCAAAATGCTTGCTAAAACAATTGAGATCCTCTGTCCCAGTGTTTCTCAATCCCAGTCCTCGTGGGCCACTGTCCTGCAGGTTTTAGATGTTTCCCTGCTTCTTCACACCATGACACAAGTGGCTGTGTCATTGACAGACTTGTTCAGACCTGGATGACAACCTGTTAATGACAATTAATGAGAATCAGGTGTGTTGCTGCAGGGCAACATCTAAAACATCCAGGACACCAACCCATAAGGACTGGAATTGAGAAACACTGCTTTATCCTGTCATAGACAAGACAGAATCTTTTCAAACAAAGACAGGTAGCAGTTCAGAGGTTTTAGTCACAGAAAGACAAGTAATGGATTATTCAGATTCTTGGTGCTGACAGACAAATAATCTGCTCTTTTTATGATCAAATGTTGATCAACGCATGTATGGTTCATTTACAAAACTTCACTATGAAATGACTACAAACATACAAAAGATGGAAATGTATGCATCAGCATATCAAGCTAAAATACATATACCCCCCAGCCCCCATCCTCCACACACAAAAGCCTTGATGACCCCTAACCACTCAACCAATCCACAAAACCAACCAAATATCCGTCATCCAACCACATAAAACAACCATATACTCAAAAACACAAGATTGATAAGAAGATAAACAATACAAGACTCACTAAGTCTGCACACTGAAAGTCTGTCCATTAAATTCATGAGCAGAATTGGTGAGAAAGGTGAAGTCTAACTCTCATCTTTAATACTTTCTTTAAATAGGTTTCATATGTTTAACTTGAATGTGTTTTCCAGATGAATCCACTTTGTAGAAAGGTAACTTTTCTTTTCTTTTTTAAATATTATCCAGCAGATTCTTTCAGGAATCGAACTATGTGAGACAAGAATCCAGCTTTGTGTCCTTGAAGCATGAGCAGTCAATGGACTTGAGAAAATTTGAAGAAAACCAACATTCTGGTGTAAGGAGGTAAAAGCTGCCACTGACTCATGTTTAATGCATTCTTTAAATAGACTTCAATGATAGGCTTGAATGTTCCCTTTTCAAATGAATGTATCATGAACATTTATACCTTTTCCTTTCTATCTTAAAGCGTATCCACTAAGTTCCTTCAGGAGCCAGACTTTTCTGGACATAAACTCAGTTTTATGACCTTGAAGAATTCCTTGCCAAATGCCTCTGTTCCTGATTTTAAAAGAGACCAAGGTTCCGCTGCAAAGAGGTAGGTTGTACTTAAAAGTGTTTGATCTTTTCATTAGATCATATTAGATAATAATAGATTCTCAGTCATATTTTTAAAATTCTTTTTCAGTGTCCATCATAAACAAGACCTTCTTGGACATAAACCCAGCTTTGGGTCCTTTCAGCCTCGCCCATCAGTGGAATATAGTAGTATATTTAAAGAAAACGAACATGCTGCTGTAAAGAGGCAAGCTCCACCTACATCCTGCCAGTGACATATTTAATCCATATTCAATAAATACGTCTTCATTTGTGTATTATGAGCAATAGTTTGTTTTTCTCTTTCGCGTGAACCAGGCATGAACAGTGGATTTTTTTTTTCAGGCTCTTTCAGACAGTAGACTCTCTTGGACATGAATTCAATTGTTTGTCCATGAGGAGTGACGAGTCATTGGACCGTTTTATTCGTTTTAGAGAAAACCATCATTCCGCTGCAGAGAGGTGAGTTCTATGTAAATATTGTAACTATAAAAGCTAACTAAGGCTTAAACATTTACTCCAGCATATGTTGAATGTGATGGTATCTCTTTCATAGACATTTCTATGTTTAGATGTAAAGTGGTGAGAGTTGGATGTTTTCCAGAAACACAGAGTGTAAAGTAGGAATGTTGTAGAACAGGGATGTTTAGTTCGATGTGTGTCAGGTATGTTGATGCAAGGATACAACACAGACATGCAGGACAGCGGCCCTCGAGGACTGGAATTGAACACCTGCTTTCTTGGTGTTTGAGTCTCTGTAGTACACTTTATTATCCAGCAGGAGTCCCCTTTGTGCTCTGACACAAACACAGTGAAGGTAGAGGTTCTTCTCACATGACAGGTGTAACTGGATGGACGAGAAGATGTAATTACTACTTTGATGTCCTGCTGCGAAGTTTGTCTTGAAGGAGGTTTGTGCATTATCACAGTGGCTTCTTGCACTGATAAACTGAAAGCATGGGAGCATTAAACTACTCATGTACATGAGACTGGACTTGATTTCTTCAGAAACCGATCTGCTTTACTAAGAAACCCACAACTCTTCTCATTTAAGCCAAGGCCTAATGCTTGACTTTGTTTTTATAAAAAGACTGGGTTAGGATTAGGGTTGGTTCTTCTCGTTCTTCAGTGCTGGTTAAACCTGTTTTTCTACCCGTCACTTTAATCAATAGTGTCTCCTTGATGTCATGGAGTCAGTCAGTCCTCAGGTATGGAAACTTGCATGTTCTTCTTCTTGAGTGGATCCATGTAGTCCAGGAGACCTGTGGTCTTCAATCCCTTTATTTTGACCTGATCTTCCTCCTCATGAACTTCATTTCCTGACATTAGCTTTCTTCCACTGTTTGAAACCACCTGGAGGTCTCACCTTCCAGAGGACTGATACAGATAATAATGATGGAAGGCCAGGGAGGGAATCAGAGAAAAAAAAGTACAGTTATTGTAACAGACTTTACAATTGTGTTGACTCTCTCATTTAGCAGAAAACTCCAGCTGTTTGTAAAACCAACCACATGTAAACTATAAATATAACCATCAATTGTCAGGAAGTAGACTTACAGCCCATTTTACAAAGTAATACAATAAATCTGTTAACCATTTCCCCAGTGTCTAAAGCAGGGGTGTCCTGCAGGTTTTAGATGTTTCCCTGCTTCAACACACCTGATTCTAGTTAATAGTACTTAACAGGTCATCATCCAGGTCTGTACAAGTCTGTCAGTGACACGGTCACTTGTGTCATGGTGTGAAGAAGCAGGGAAACATGTAAAACCTGCAGGACTCCGGCCCTCTAGGACTGACTTTGAACACCCCTGGTTTAAAGACAGGGTAGTGTTTTATTTAATCATTTTGATGGTCATGGTTCCACATAAAACACTGCTTCAGTTTTTCACATCACAAAAACAACCAACTCACACCTTCATGTAGACTAAAGCTCTAACATATAAGTTTATTTATAATTTATGGTTTTGACTAAAGATTTTAATTTTAAATTACTTCAGGTATTGTGTTTTACAGCAGAACCCCAAAATCTTTTGATCAGCCTGTTATGGTGAGGATACAAAGTGGGATCCAAGTGCTGAGGCCGAGGAGATGTAGAATGAATACTTTATTTGGGATTGAGATGGCAGACAGATCAGGAAGCTGTGACTGATTTGCAGTCCATTCAGGATGACAAGATGGCTGATCTGTTGCATTCATAACCAGATCGTCAGAGAAGCAGGAGAGCAATCTAGCAGGAGCAATTATAGGTGCAGTGGCAGTCAGGCAGGAACAAACCAACAAGAACGCGTAAAATTATTCTGGTGCACATCTTTCATGAGCATAAACTAGTTTTTAGAAATGGGAGAATGTTACCACGATTGGAACAACAATCTAGTGCTGGCCTGCGGTCCTCCAATGCTGAACTACTGTTGTTGATGTGATGAACAGCAAGTGCGGGGCAGGGCCATGAGGCACAGCTGGGCCGTGGAAATGTGTCCCATGGCCCACAACACAGCCTGATTTGGAACTTATGCACAGATGGATAACTTCCCTTCCAATAAAGAAGAAAAAACCCACAATGCTCACTGAAATAACGCAAAACTGACAATAGTAATAATATTGTAAATAATAATTTATTACAAGTCTTTCAAGGTGTTTCTTGTTCATTAAAAAGAAAAAAAGCAAGTGGTGGCTGCAGAGAGCACGGTGGCATCATGGGTGGAGCTGGGTGGCTGACTTCAGGGCTGAGCCCCAGGAAATGTTGAGGCACAGGTGACTCAAGGGTAAGAGACAGAGTCTGACCAAGCTATATGGCAGGAGTGATTGTATGATGAGAGACGAGTGAGTCTAGTTGCAGAACAGCTCAGTCAGACATGACAACAGCTGCACACTCACACTGAAGAAAACTAAAATACAAAAAGCTCCCCATAACACATTGCTCTCAAATTGTGGTTCAACACATTGCTTGACTCATCTTTTTTCCCTCCTTCTTTTCCTCTCCTTGTAGCCTTCTTCTCTAAGCTTCATTTTATTTATTCCAGGTTTCATTCAATTGTCTTTGAATTCGGCATTCACACTCATCATTCTCCAACACTGAATACAATCCTGCTGTTTCTTACAGTTTCTTTTCAGGTCAGCAAGGTGGAAATTCCAATCTGGCTGGATTCACACTCTATCGTTCCACTTGCTTGAGAACTTTGAGCATCCCACTCTGGTAGTGTAGATGCTGTCTTCCTGTCCTCTTTTGGTGGTTGTCTGTGTCATTAGGCTTCTTGCCTAAACCATTTGAAAACTTCTCTTTTCTTTGCTCTTTTTCCTCATTTCTCATCACCTGTGTCTTTGGCTTTGGCGTTTGCAATATTTGGAGCCAGTTCATCACATCTTTTCATGTCTTTGAAATGGCAGAGGAGGTGGCTGTTGAAAATCTACAGATGAAGTACCCCACCTCCCTCCACTCCCACGGAGACACACCCATGTTGTTACTCTCCTACATCTATATCACAATTTTCCACTGGCTGTTTTTAATTTATATCTAGTCATCCAACATCACTCACCAGTTTCTTCATGATTCCTTTTATTGGTTTATGTGCTTTCCAGTTGCCATCATCCCAACTTTTTTGGAATTGGGTTTGTTCCCTCACACTTGTCAAATCCATATAAAATAGATCAATAACATGCCTCAAATACTAGAAATTCATGTCAACACAACATAATTGTTCATTTTCTACATCTAGACTAGACTAGGCTTCCGCCCCACTAAAGTTGACCTAATGATGTCCCTGTTCCAGGCTGTCTGATCACAGACGAAGGCTCTGGTTCTCTGGTCTCAGCTCTGAGCTCCAACCCCTCCCATCTGAGAGAGCTGGACCTGAGCTACAACAATCCAGGAGAGTCAACCGTGAACCTTTTGCCCACTGGACTGGAGAATCCACACTGGAGACTGGACACTCTCAGGTATGGAAAACCTGCTGCAGACACACAATGTCTGATAGAGGAGGACGTCTCCGTCCTTCACTCACATTCTGTCATTTTGTAAAGCTCTGTCACTTTGTCTCCTCTGAGATAATCATCATGAAGTGGCTCTCTAACAGCTTCAACACATTCAAAGAACAGTGTGAGGAACTTAGTGCGTTTCAGCTGGTAATAAAGTCACCAGAGAAAACTTCAACAATCCTCTGAACTCCACAATAACTGAGATCATACTTACTGACAGAGCACACAGATACCTGCCTCTGGAGTTTTGATGTTAGTCATCATTGCCCATCACCTGTGTCCCACACTAAAAATACTTAATCCCAAACGATCCCAGTTGAAATCTGGAGAACTTTCTTTTTTTTCTAACTAATGAAATCAAATAAAAAGAATGTGTTCAAACTGTGCTGGAATATCACAACCACAGATCAGGACTTTAGAGATGCTGCATTCAAATGCATCTGTGCAAGTGTTGGACCGTTCCTTCATCAGTGTACAACAATGTGTGTGTGAGAGTCATGTGATGTCCATGTCTGCTGAAAGAGACTGTGCTGGTCTGACTCCCTCCTCCTTTCAGGGTGGAGCTATCAGGACTACAATGGTTGAGACCAGGTCTGAGGAAGTGTCAATCACTTATTCGTGAATCCACCAATGATCAGTGACAGGTTAGTAGTAGCTGAAGCTGGGTTCTGTTTGTTCTCTCCATCAGGTCCCTGTCAACTCACTATCGACACAAACACAGTCCATAAAAACACCAAACTGTCTGACATCAACAGGAAGATGAAACAAGTAGCAGAGGATCTAACATGTCTTGGTTGTTACATACCTTTGTGCCAAGATGTGGTCGACATGCAGTTACCTTCTTTTTGTTTTCCACTCTTTCCCCCAGACCAACATGAGCTGATTGATTTTTTTCTGTTTGTTCTGTTTCTGTTAATTACAAGTTGAACTGGGAAATACCAGTTGTCATGTTCTGCTTTTTTTTCCAGTTGCACTAGATTGTTTGGTATTTAGTTCTGGAGCGCCCCTGTAATTCAAGGCCAGCTCTTATTTCTTGTTCATTTTGGCTGGGACTTGTATTTCCTTTCATGGTTTTCTCACTAATGATTTTTTTTTTAAGCGTACTGCAAGTCCTGCTCACATGATATTGCTCTTTTGAGTCAAGATTTATTTCAGAGATCATAGCAGTGATCAGCCAGATCAGATTTGATCACTGGTCTCTTCAGCTGGTGTGCAGAGATGATCTGACTGGTTGCTGTTACTGGGAGCTCCAGAGGAGAGAAGATGTTGAGATATTAATGTGTTACAAAGAAATCAGAAGGAAGGGAAACACTAACGATTGTTTCAATGGAACAATAACTCCTAGAGTCCTAGAGTGTTTTAATGATGGTCTGTTTTTATCAGAACACATGAATCAAACATTTGTGAAACTGTTCTGAATTATTCTTTGTAAACTTTTTCCTCTTCCAGTTCTTTAAAGATGGAAGCGGCCGTTATTCCAGGATCCGTTATTACTTATATTCCTCTCAAAGTCATGTTATGACAAAATTATTCTTGTGTATCTGAAAGAGTTTATAGATAAGGAAGTTTACCTTTGTGTTGGGACCAAAGAGGAGACACAAGGGGTAAAACCTCGAGCTTTATACTGTATAATTCTCAATGTTATGCTTTAACCCAAACCCTATTACCATCATACATCACATTACTCCAGATTACATTTTCTTATGTTACATTATCAAGGATCACTATGGGTCACTATGATTCACTATTGTTATGAAATGAAAACATTACCTATAACACTTGATTTTATAAGTATTACAGAGTGTATCACCTTAAAGCACATAAAAAAGGTTTGATGTTTGTTTTTTTTTTAATGCAGTTCTGGTAAAGCCAATAATTATGTCAGGTCAGAAGTGTAGCTACTCTCCAATGTACTAGGAATTTGACACCCAGGACGCAATTAACTTCAGCCAAAGTAAGGATTAAGGAGGCTGTGAAAGCATGAAAAAGACCAGTTTGACCCTGATAGTTTGGTTGTAAGAGTTCAGTAGTTGTTGAATTAGCTCAAAGTCAACCAACACAAAGAGTTGACGTAATACCATTATGCTTGGACCAATAGATGTCTTGATGGTTAGAAATGGGGTAGGATGTTGTCAAAAATGAATCTGTTCTGGACCTGACTCATGTTGACCAAAAAAGTTTTGTAGTAAACTCTACTGTATCAATCAAAAAGAGCAGTTCCAGCTCTTTTTTGACTCCAGTGCATTTGTAATTCTATTAAGTTTTACTAAAAGTGAATTCTAAAATGATGAAGACTGAGGTCATTTTCTCATCTAGCAGGCTGGTAGACTCGGTTTGATTGGGGATTCATTTCAACTGGGGACTTGGATCAGCTGGGAACTTTGTTTGATTTGGGATTTGGTTTGATTGGTGACCGTCATCCATCCTTTTTTTTTCTTGACCCATTTAATCCTTTACAGGGCCACAGGGGTCTGCTGGAATCTATCCCAGCAAGGGCACACTGTGGACAGATGGACAGTCTATCGCAGAGTCATTTCTATCTTTCTATCCTTCTATCTATCTATCTATCTATCTATCTATCTATCTATCTATCTATCTATCTATCTATCTGTCCGTCCGTCCGTCCGTCCGTCCGTCCGTCCGTCCGTCCGTCCGTCCGTCCGTCTACACATATATACAAACAAATACATATTTATATATATATAGAAAGAGAGAGGGGGAGAAAAAGAGTGAGACAGACACCTAGCATATATTATTTAATTTCTTTTAAGATTTTTTTTGTTATTTCACATAAATGTCATTGTCTGTGCTGCCTCAAATGCTACAAAAAGTCATTCAGTAAGGAATATTATGCACATTTTTTAATTCAATATATAAACTACATTTCCCAAATTTAGGGAAAAATCGCTTCTTCTCAATCAATTGTTAATCAGTCATCAAGGTCAACCAACTAATGATTAATGAATTAATTAATAATTTGCATCCCTAGTTCAGAATACACTATGGGACAGAATCAGTAATGGTTGGAGTCACCAGTGTTCTTCCCATGGCCTCAGATGGGCTTTAATATAAAGATTTAAACCTTCCTTTTTGATAAAGTTTATAGTTAGGGATGGCTCAGGTGATCTGAAACATATCTTATTTATGCTCCTATGGACCTAGATTGCTGGGAGACCTCCCATAATGCAGCTCTCTTCCCTTTGTTTTCTTCTTCTCCAACTGTTTTAATGACACTATTGTTGTTGTTATGAACCTGTGTTCTTCTTCCCAGTAGGTGTTCCGGATTGGTTGTTCTTGTTCTCTCCTCTTTCCTGTCCTCTCAACCTCCAACCGGTCCAGGTGGATGCTCCTCCTTCCTGAGTCTGGTTCTGTCAAAGGTTTCTTCCGGTTAAAGGGGAGCTTTTCTTTCCACAGTCACCTGGTGTTGTTTCACGACAGGTGATTGTGTCTGAAAAGTTTTGATAAAATCTGTTGGTGTCTTTAGTGAAGAAGTAATTATTATTGTTATATTATTGACTTTGTATCAGTACAACTAAACTGGAATGAGTTGAGTTAACTTGTTGAAACGCCTTAAGATGACATTTGTCATGATTTGGTATTATGCAAATAAAGAGCATTTTTTCATCTCTAATATCACAAATATTAGGAGCATCCTCTCCCAGAACGATGCTGAAAAGTTTACTCACATGTCTGTAACTTGTAAACTAGATTACGGTAATGTATTATTAACAGGATGTCCAAGTAATTCTCTGACTATGCTCCAACTGATTGAAAATGCAGCAGTGCGAAAGCTGACAAGGTTCAGCAGGAGATTCTTGTCACCTCGCTCCTGTGTTAGCCCCCCTCCACTGGCTCATAGAGTTGGGTTTACGACATCAAGTCGTCTATAGCCTGAATTGACTTATCAGGACTTCTGGATCCAGATCAAACAGCTCAATTATCTATGAACACTTCCAACTAAATATCTGAAAATGAAGTTGGGTGATGCTGTACCTGCAGAGAAGAAAAAATGGGAATGAAATCATCCGAGATGCTGTAATTAACAATCTATAATCCATAAATGAGTAGTGTAGAAGATCAGAGGAAAAAAGAGCGGAAGTTTCATGATTTAAATGCGACAGGAGGGGAATGCTTTTGTAAATCTGGTCTAACACCAGACAGTGGTATCTACAAGCCTTTAGTCAGAGAGGCTGGGGAACACATCAGGGTAAAGGAACGTCCCCATGGACGTTCTGGGTCAATCACATAGTCAGTTGAATAACTCAGCGGTGACTAGCATGTGGCTAACCAAATACAGTTTGTGTGTAGCAAACACAGCCACGGTTAGCATGTGATTAACTCTGTTGTGGTTAGTGTCAGGCTTACCAGTGGGCAGCATATACTCCACCTGGCATGTGGATCTTGTTGCAATATTTACCATGTAGCTAACTTAGCTTCAGTTAGCATATAGCCAGCTAAGCTGTGCTTACCACTCGGTTAACTAGCTGCAGTTTGTGTGTGGCAAACACAGCTGCAGTTACCCAGCAAACATGCCTATATGGGCCACCATGGGGTAGTGTGGGCAGGGCAAGCCCACATTTATCCCATAGAGAACCCATGTGGGCTTCATCTAGGTTAGCCCAAGTGGTTCCACAACAGTTTCGCCCATCTCTGTCACCATGTGAGTTTTTTTCTGGCTTCCGTTAGCATGTAGCTAATTTAACAAGGGTAAATTCCTAGATAAATGTGATTTCTGTCACAAGTTTCAGTTGATCCAGAGTTAAACTGTCTTGAAACAGGAATTATGCTAAAATGTCACTAGAAGAGTCAGTACAGCTACATGAAATCAAACATTTTTCATGGAAAACCGATTTCACATTCACCAAAAATCTAATTTATTCATTAGAATAAATAAAGGACATCCATTGAATCCTGTCATCATTTAAGTGTTTAAAGGGAGCTGACGTGATGGTTTCACCTCAAACAGCTAATCAAGCTCTTAGATTGTCCTGAAATCAGAATATTTGACATAAATTGACATTTCAACAGATATGAAAAACATCCTAACAGTATCCATCTGTCACGTGATGTTGAGTTTTAACAAAGACAGTTACAAATAGAAACACCACAATATAATTATTAGGATCAAAATTAACATCCCAAAGGCTCAACACCACGTCAAACCTACATCCATGAAATCAGTCAAACATCAGACCATCCACCAGCTGATACCACATCTGTAGTTGTATAGGAGCAGATTCAATGATGTGAAAGCTGAAGATAACTAGAACTAAAAATATAACAGATGTCCACAGGTGGCATTGTTATGTTTTTGTTGTTGCTGCTTTAATTTGGTGAATCACTGGTATCCTCCAGGGACTACAGGACAAGACTCCAGATCTGGGGTGCTCAATCCTGGTCCTCGAGAGCTATTGTCCTGCATGTTTCAGATGTTTCCCTACTTCTTCACACCATGACATAAATGACTGTGACATTAACAGACTTGTTCAGACCTTGATGACACACTGTTAATGACCATTAATTAGAATCAGGTGTGTTGGAGCAGGGAAACATCTAAAACATGCAGGACAGTAGCTCTTGAGGACTAGGATTGAACACCCCTGCTCCAGATGAATCAATTTAAAACAGACCTGAAAACCACTCCATGACCAAAGATACACTGAACCAGACCTGTGATCTGGTTCTGACAAAGTAGGAAACCCCTCTGGTCTTTTTGAACCTTCCAATGGTAAGAAATGACACTGTGTCATTCATGCTATCATTCTGGTGTGTTTACAAATTGTGTACTGATCCTGATGAATAAATTATAAACAACAAATTTTCTTCGTTGGTATTTAATTTAGAGGCAGCACCCTTCATTAGCCTAAATGTTGGTAAACATGAAGTAAATGAGCACATAGGTTGTGATACACATCTGCTGTCAGTAGGGGGCTCTAATATAGATCCAGAATGTTCTTGAGGACATCAGCTGGTGGCTTTAGAAGAATGAGCTAACATTTGAGCTGCTCCTGGATGTCAGAAATGTTTGAAGTCAGATCACGTTATGGTGTTTAAAAAAAAAAAAGTGAGACTATGTTCTGATGGGAACATCTGAGTTCTTAAGTGCTTGCAAGGGTTTGTCAAATCAAAACAGTTTTTACTTTTTCATGAACCACATCAGATCAGCTGACTCGTGTCAAGACATGAAGATAGATGAAGGTGCTCCAGAGACACAGATCTGTACAGACTGATCTGTTGAAAATGTGTTAAGTGAAGAAGAACGTGTTCAGAGGCGTCACAGGAAATGACATCATGTTTGATGAGAAGGTGACATCACACTGTACACGATCACCTCATTGGGGGTTTGGACAGAACCTTAAAAAGTCACTCAGGTTCTTTGACATGGACGTGAAGGTCACATGTCCTCGTACAGCAGCATGCCGTTGAAGATGGTCAGGGGCTCCACAGAGTGGGCCAGCCTGCCCATCACCAGATCAATGCAGACCGTGTCCCGGGTCTGCAGAGGCAGGATGATGCTGAACACGGCTAGAGAACCTGGAGGGGGTCTGGCCTCGGCCATAGGTTTGTTTTCCAGATCTTCAGGCTGGTATCCTGCAGAGTCCACCCGGGCCATGCCATAGTTGGACTTGGACAGGACTGCCTCGATCTTCTCATTCTTGTAACCCGTTAGGACAGCAGTGAAGAAGTAATGCCCATTTATGGGGGCAGTGAAAATACCTGAAGAAGAGAAATTAAAGATCAGATCAACAATCAAAATAAAAATATGATTTAGTGGACTTTCTCCAACCTGCTGGCTGTTTCTTCTTCTAAACAAACACTGCTGAATGACTCTTACATTTACATCTATGACTAAACCAAAGGAGGATATGCTGCTCTCCAGAGGCCAAAAAGGGTCATTACAGACCAGTGAACTAAATATCTTGTTTTGTTAAAGCAAATCAGGATCAGTCAGGAACATATAGCCCTCGCTATATGTTCTGGATATAGTTAGACAGCCAGCTTAACTCTCTCTTAACATCAAGACTCTGAAGACTTGAT
>JAOWBL010001655.1:0-14965 GCA_028564865.1 Zenarchopterus dispar
ATATATATATATATATATATATTATTTGTGAATTTATATAACAGATATATGACAGATGATTTTGGAGGTCTGGAGTAACAAATCACAGTTCTTTATTTTACCCCCTAAAAAATCCAAAATACATTGTTAAGGTGTGGAGAAGGGCAATTAAGTAATACAGGGATATATAACAGACAGAGAGACTCTGAAGCTGCAGGGAAGGAAAGAAAAGCAGAACAATACACAAGCACAAGTGCAGGAGAGACAGTCAAGGATGCTAAAGAGACACAGGTAACAATGATCAGACCAGACGAGGCGGGAAGTAAATGAATACAGAGCAGTCAGGATATGTAACAAATCTGCATA
This sequence comes from Zenarchopterus dispar, assembly GCA_028564865.1. Lineage (NCBI taxonomy): Eukaryota > Metazoa > Chordata > Actinopteri > Beloniformes > Zenarchopteridae > Zenarchopterus > Zenarchopterus dispar. Next base: position 346 of record JAOWBL010001655.1, read on the forward strand.
CCTTCATGTGTACACTCCCACACACTGTTCTTACATGTACAATGTGCTTTAAATTGAAATTTAACTTTTTGTCAGTGAAGCTGCTTTTCCTTGTTATCTAACTAACCTCTTACCTTCTTCTACAAGAGATTAAATTTGCTCCGTCTCTTCGTTTTAACTGAAAGTGTAGTAAATGAAGTATCCATCGCTTATCCTTTGTCAAATAGATGGCAACGATCGAGTTCATGACGTGTCCAGCATTTCAATTTTGCATACCATTGAAATGAGGGAATAACTTATAAATATAAAAATGAAATAAAACCACAGCCTTTGTTTCAATTTGGCAGATGTGCTTCAGACAGGCTTCTAGTTGAAACCCGAAATGTCAATGGTTTGACCATTTTAACAACATTTTTCTCCACATTTAGCTTCATTGCTTTTTTGTTATCTTGTTTTCATGGGGTGTTACAGGTTTCATTGAGAAACAGAAGAACAAGCAGAACCTTAAACACCTCTTATGTCACTCTAAGTGTTTTGTTTGTGTCGGGGAGCTCATTCAGCCGCAGGGAAGAAACGAAGGCAAACAAATTAATCTCTTCTGTATCTTTTGCAAAACCAGCTGCAACTGTTTAAATGTACTCTTTTATAACAAACATTTTCATGTTCCACTGAGTGCTAAACATCTTTATTTATTCATTTTAATTATACGTAATAATTATAACCAATACCTAATTAAAGTCTGGAACGCCAATGTCCCTGAAGCACAATGTGAATTTTGCAAATGATTACTTGGGCATGGTGCTGAAATGCGCAGGAAATAAGATTACATTTATTATCTCATAATGTGATGCTTTTAATGCCAAACATAGCACTGTTATTGTACAGAAGGAGAACAGCTGTACTGCTGTAACAAGAAATATTAAAACGCACGTGTGATGTGCTGGAAACCTACACTAGAGACCTTCATCCCAGCAGCAACAACAAATCGCCACAAATAAAAAGCCCAACGTGGGACTCATCGTCTCATCTGAAGTATAAACCAGCTCTATTTTCAACTTTGCCCCGAAGCCTGATGCAGTGATGCATCATTAGATACAAAACCCGCAGTTTGTGGGTCACTTATTCATCCCCTGATTCAAGGTGTGTGTGCTCCAGGCTGCAGAACAGAAATATGAAACATATGTATTTTAAACTGTCCAAACATTTTGTCTTCACTCCTCATCCTACAACCTGTAGCAGTTGCTTTCCTGGCCACTTGAGGGCAGTGCAAACAAGCAAATACAGCTGACCAATTTTCACCTGTAATCACCTCACACCCACTAAAGGCTTAGTTTAGCAGACTCTAACGGACATTCATCATTTTTTGAGCACTGAACACATTTTATATTTTCAGATAAATATTCAGCTTTTACTAGCTTTGTGTGGGTTTTTAGAGTTTCTTTCCTAAAAGTTATGTCTGCATACAACACACCACAGAGGTGAGTTAATTAAAAAAAATGAATGTGTGCAAAATAAAAACAGAACAATGACGTTGTAAGATGCTCTCCAAACTCTCCAAAGCTGAGAGTAACACAATTACAAGCAGTCTCCTTTGCATATATATTATTTGAGCCACATATTTGAACATTATGCCCAAATTAAAAAAGAAAGCTCTGTCTTCCAGTAATGAGATCCCCAGTCATTTAGGTGTTGATACTTGCTTGGGGATGTCACTGAACCCATTGACTTCAATGTGCTCATTGATACAGGACTGCATTCATATATAAAGTGCAGATGCATAAAAAGATGCATCGTGTTACAAGGTGATTGAAAAACACACTGTAAAACACTTGGCAGAACCTCAACAAGGTTCATACAAGGATGATCTGGATCATCTTCATCCTTCAGTTCACTCGTCTGTCCACATTTTTCAAGCTAACCAGCCTTTGACCTCTGCTCTTCAAATCCATGTAATCTTCTTCCTCCCCTTCATCACCTCATCCTGCACACAATCTCAGCTGACGTTTCTATCAGCACCTGCCGGCTCTCCTCCTACGTGGAGTTCTCATCTGTCTCCTACTTTTATATTGGAACCTTGCTCTATGAAGTCAGAGCCTTATCTTTTAATATAATCATGATTATATTTGTGATAAATATCATTACATATTTTTATTACAGTTTGAGGTATGAAAACATGCTCTACACATGTTAACAGATTTTCACAAAACCACTTCAAGGGTTTATTTCTTTGCAAGTGTGTATGTGTAATGACTTCTTTCATATAGACAAACTTGAATTTTTTCGGTCAGACTTCTGGCGAGTATTAAAGTTTAATTTACAACTACTATCTCTGGATCTATTTGTGGGTAGAGTAGTCATCCTTCAACCAGAACAGCACTGATCGTCAACCCAGCCATGAGTCCAATACAGTACATTGAACCCCACAGAAAAGAGTCCCCCCGCCCCCTATTTATTGAATGTAGAGTTTGTATACACGGATAAATAATAAGAACCACTTGATTGTCATTGGGGGAGTGGGAAACATTTTAAAGTGCTTTGCTAAACCTAGACAAGATTAAAAGGGCTTTATATAAGTACTGTTATTATTTACCATTAATTTACATGCTCAAAATCTCAGTGACTATAAGTGTTGCCTGTTAATAAGGGAATAACAGAAAGAAAGCCATGTAAACACTAATTCTTAACATTAGCCCTTGAAAACGTAAAGAAAAATGAAGAAAGACCAAACCCTTGGATGCAACAAGTGGATATGTGATGGAAGTATTATGACGGGATTTTGAGCAGCCGGCTGTTCTGTTACTTCAGTTTTTCCGAACTGTGTTGGAGGGTTTTAAGAGTGTGGCCCATTTCATTGCATTACTTGATACATGATTTCTTCATGAATCAAATAATACATGAACAAATCGTGTATCAAGTAATGGCTTTCCATGGCTGAACTGCAGGGAAGGGAATTGTCTTTCATTTGCAAGGTTTATTGGGTGTTGACAGGCTAAGCATCGGATGTCCTCTTACGTGCTATTAAACGTGCTCTGAGGGTTATTGGGAGTCATTAGTGTCCAAAATTGGACGCATAAAGCTGTAGACCAATCTCAGATGACACTGATCCTGCAGAAGAGAAAGTCGGAGTGGAGCTGAAGATGAGATCTTCCATCAGATTAAAGTTATATAAAGGTTAATTTCAAGTATATCAGTTTTAGCCTGGCATGTGCACCCCTTGATGATTTGTTTCCTATTTGATCGACTGGTGCAAGTTTCTTTTTTTTTCTCTCTTTTTTTTAAATAATTCTGAATAAACTTGCCCTGAAACTAAATGAGGAACCAATTTTTAACATCAAATTAGTGTCCCTTCAACTGCTAAATATTGTTTCCGAGATAATTTCCGGCATGCTGTGCCAAAGAAAATGCGATTCAAGTCTTTCCTTTTAATTTTCCCGTTCGGATTCGGGTGCACAAACTGCAAATGAATTTAAATGACAGAGGAGGTCGGAAATTAGATGAGAGTACAGAGGAATTATTGACGGAGCAGTTTTACCAATTCACTGCTTTCTGCATTAATGACCTTCCAGCTCTGGATGAGTCTCGGACTTTCAGTTAATATAGGGCCTGGTGCTACGCCTGGCATCAGAGCACTCATCTTCCATTAAGAATTATTGTTGGTGAAACAACTGCTCCGAGCAAATTGAATTTCAGGCTGTGTGATATAGGCAAGGCCGTCGGGGAAATCAGCGGAGCACTGCATCATGTTGTTCAGGCTTCACTCTGGGCTGAAGCCTGAACTCATAAATGACGGCTTTCAGAATAGCTTTTGGTTTGTTGTTTTCATTTAGAGAAGATACTTGTTGGAAGAAATATTTACCTCCCTTAATTAAGAAAGGAGATCCATGCTTAAACTATATCACTCACAGCTGTAGTTTACACATTTCCCTTTCAGAGATTTGTTGTGTACACACACTATGATCCATCCATCCGTGCCCTGAATTCATTCATTGGGGTTCTTCAAGTTTAATCAATACGATTGATTAGTTATTGTAAGTGAAATCATGCAATCAAAATAGGCACATTTTTACAACTATACTGGAAGCATATAGAGTGATGGATCGTGTCAGAGCTCTGCCACACATGAATCTCTAAACTTAGAAAAATTCTGGGTTTGATACTGGGAACACGGCTGTTCAATGGAAACACAAAGATTCATCTTTTCACTGGAAATGTGAAGTAACAAAATGTAATTATGTTACACTCTTGCCTGTCTAGGAGAGAAACTTCTCTTTGCAGTTTCTTGTTTCCGGTAGTCGTTTTGCAGAGACGGAGTTAAGCCTCTCATAATTTCCACTTGAAGGCAGCATCTCCTCCACCATCCAACCACGAACAAGCTTGTTAGATGCAGAGTGACGGCTGTAGCCGAGTTCAAATCTGACAGCTGCTATTTTGGATTTGAAGCAGCGGCGTCTCTGTTCGTCACCAGTTTTTGTGAAGCTGAACACGAGTGCAGGTGCTTCTTCACATTTGAAGAAGAACTTATTATCCCCCAGAAATCATATATATGTGACTGTTAAGCTTCTTTTCTATTCTAAACAATGCAAACGATGTATCGGCTGTCCTCTTTGACTCTAAGACTGGATATCTTCAGATTTTCCACAAGATGACTTTTTGTTCTGTTTTGATTTTTGACAATAAAAAGAACCGAAAAAAGAGCTAAACTTAATTTGGTGAAATGTATATAAATCATGTCAAACAAAATTGTGATTGTGTGCAAGCATGTTGGACAAATGGTGAGAAACGTGACCTCGTGCTTAGAAAAACCCTGGATTTGTCGCTGTGCATCATCTCAGTCTGCTCTGATTGGTCAGGAGCATGGGCAGCTGCTTATTGCAGCAAACTGCATCAAATAAGCAGCTAAGATTAAATAAATACAACAATATGTCAAAATTACAGGAAAACAAAATATTAGAAAAGAATTTTAAACACTAAACAACACAATAAAACTGATTACTAGAAATCCAAAGCTCAAGCACCACTTAAACTTCTTGAGTGGTTCCCGCAGTCACAGGTTCACACTTTAAGCTTCAGTTTTTAAGTCAACACATTTTTCAACTCTTTAAAAGTCTCGCAGTTCAAACATGTGGGACTTGTTGAGACAACTTAGCAAACGTTGTCTGCTCATGATGTCTGACTAATGCGGCTCAGAGATCCAGAATCATTTGAGTAAATCCTTGTTTCTGACTCATCACGCTTGTTTTCTTACATTTCAGCATCGCTCTCGAGGATGAACTCATTTCAACATTTCTTTTTTCTCGATGTGACTTTCTTTTTCATTATTTATTATTAATATATTCAAATTCATTGCTCACTCTATTGCTTCTTGAGTCACGAATGCTACGTAATGTGTTGCAGTAATGACATATATACATATATTCATCCAAATGTTAACAATTCTTCTGAAGTTATATTCTTGTTCTTCTGATACAAATGGTCTAGGAGTAATTAAACCTACCAAAATCTCTTTAATGGCAGATTGTTTGTTAAATAAGAAAGAAAGATACAGAAAGAAAAGATGATAATGCTGTTTTAGGATATCTTCATAATCCACAGACCTGATGATGCAAAAGCACAAAGCTCACAACATCAGAACATCATCTCAGCTGTGAAGTACGACGGAAGGGGTGTAAGTATTGAAGTTAATCCGACAAAGAATGACTACAGAATATGGAAATTTACTTTTCTGAGAGCCCCGGGTCGAAGTCGGACCCTAACGCCTCAGAGACGCTGGAGGATGACCTCAAGAGATCTGTTCACGCCAGCAGCAGTCCGAGAGCCTCGGCTCGATGAGCTGCTGTCATCTCCAGGGGTCCTTTAACGTTTTCCTCCTGCACTGTGAACATGTAGTCACGTGTTCAACAGGAATGTATAATTATGTGTTATCAGCTTCAGTGGACTGTGTTTGTCTGTCGTTGCACCCTGGGTGAAGATCAGATCACATTTTTGCTGCAAATTCAAGAAAACAAACAAACCAACAAACAAAAATCTATTAGCAAGTCCAGTCCCAACTTTTGAACACGTCCCACGGACTTGTGAGTAGTTGTGAATTCACAGAGCAGGCCTTAAATTAATATCCAAATTTAGTTCATTTCTGGCATCTTTGTTCACGTTAAAAGGCTTTGCTTTTGTGGCCCACATGGCCACAAAAGCATGCAACAACAATGAGCTTGTTGTAATAATCTAAAACAAGATTTAATAAATCCGATTGAACAGTAATGCCCTCTGATGCATTTCACTTCAGGATTTGTTTTTCCTTGAACCAAAATCTTAAATAATATTCAGTAGGGATTTGCTCTCTAAGTTCTCAACTTCTTTAAATAAGCTTCAAAGAACAGTGTCACCATAACATCAGTTACAATTTACACAAGCACGCCCATGAAGGAGGCAACAAATCTTCGGGTTTGAGAGTACATATGGAAGGGATTGTCCGAGTTGTTAATGGATGCATGAAAGTAAGAGCGAAAACCCCTGAGGCCATCCGGCTCTCGGTGTTTTCCCTCCGCGGCTCCCTAATTACTTGGAAGGCTGAAACTTAGCAGACGGAGCGGGCAAGAAAAATGAATCCTTTAATCATGGCCTACAGAGCGCTGGTCATCAGCGAGAGAACCCCGAAGATGTGTGATGTGATGTTAGAAAGCAGCAATATCACTAAAAAAGACGATCTGAAAAGAAAAGAGGGCAGTTAAGTGGCAACAATAAATGTAAAATAACAAAATGCTCATGTAAAAATACGTTACTTTTCTAAGCCAGGGCTGGATACTTAAATGATACCAATACAGATGTGTAATTATGTTGGGTAGAAAGAGAGCAATTATGTAATTAATCATTTTAGGACGGTTGAATAACTACAGCTTCGATTACTCTGCAGGCAGAACTTTTCTTTTCTGGTATTCACAAATTCCTAACAAATGAGTCCTTTTCATGTGCCTTATGTGTCCCCATTTTTTAAAACAGAGAATAAAATTGTGCCATCACTGTTGCTGAAGATGACGTGGGTGAAGCGTCTCCTTTTCTCCACTCAGTTTTCTTTTAAGTGGGTGTCCAGGTATGTGTGAAACAAGAGCGTTTAGTCCTTTTTCAGGAAACTTTGGTTAAAAAAGAAAATCAGTCTTGAGGCAAACGTGTTTTAAAAGTGACTTTAGTCTTTTTAAAATGATCTTTTCAGCTGAAAAAAGAAAAGAAAAAAAAAACAGTACAGTGTTGTTTTGAGCAGCTAAACTTTCTCAGTAACAAATTTAAGCTCTTAAATTTAACCATCATCTGTTATTCTCCCTCAGAGGCGAGAACATGCAAATATCCTTTTCAGTTCGCAGCCCTTACACACCACGTTTATTTCCTTTCGTTTAATTTTATTCTCTCTCTCCTTTCTTTTTTTTTTTGTTAGATCCGCTCAACAAAGCTGCTTGGTTGGGTTGATATTACCTGGACCGTGGGGGTCGTGGGGGGTGTGGGTGTGGGAGAATTGCAACAGTATGTGGCACCATTTTAACTGCGGGACTTCAAAACCGTGATACAAATGTTTTTTTCACTTCCTCATACAGGCAGAAATTAAGGACGGCGTGAGGTAGTCAGGAACACACCTCCTCCTGGGAAAAACACAGAGTTGTCTCCCTCGATATTTAAACCCGAGTTTGTTATTTTACAGGACTCAATAACATGTACTTCAAGTATCCGTGATAATTATAGGGGAGAAAAACCTCTTCTGAGTCCAAACTTTCCAGCGGCTGAAACTCTTCCGCCCGTCACCCCCCGCCTCTGCACCCCCACCCCCAACTCACCGGGGATCTGAAGCACTGGTTTGTGTTCAGGCTTGTGTTCATATCAGTTTAGAAATCAAAACTACTTAAGGTTGCGAAAGTTTGTGCTATGAGATCTGCAATCATTTTGCTTTTTTAAAAAAAATAAAAAATCAGGAGGTTTAGAGACAATAATTCCAGCTCATGTACTTTCTTCATGATTGGGTTTTTACTGATCACCATGATCTTTTTTTATGTCTGTAACCTTTTTTAAGAATAGAATACAGAATTTTGACAGCTTGTGGTTAATTTTAAATAGATCGCAGATTACAGACTTTGGTTTCCACGTTAGCAGATGTTGCGCAGCTAAATCTCAACATCATTTAGCATTTTAGCCACAGCTGTTATGTTCACGGTAAAGCTCGCAAGACAAGCTCAAACGCTCTCTGAACTAGTAATATAACTTTGGATTCAGATTGTAATCTTTGAAAAAGTTCATTCATTCATTTTCAGGATTTTTGGCATTATTTTTGTGGTTGGAAACTGTTACTTTGCAAAAGAAAAAAAGGATCCTGCAACCATGTTTTTTTTTAGGAAAAGGTCAAGATAAAGGCTGTTTTTCAGACATAAGTGGGTCTGTCTAATAGCTCAAGAAAAAGGAATCAACTTTACAGATAAACTAAAATAAAATGTTTCAAAGAAGAATCCTCACCCTGAATCTAACTCAGGTCTTTTTTTTCCCCTCTTCCACCTCATGTGCATTGTTGGTGTCGGTAACGTTTGTCGTGGTTTGTTTCCAGTTTATGAACCCACAGTTGTGGAGTTGTGTACAAAGATGTTTTGTTGAGGAGATGTTTACTGAATGCAGATTTGAAATCTCATAGACTCGCTTACCCTACCTGTAAAACCTTTCTGGATGGCATCTCGAGTTGCTGCTCAAATAAACCACACCAAAATCCTGACAAAAATTCATTCAAGCCATAAAGAGCAGGCAAACCACGAGATATAGTGCTACGCTGAGTTAAACCGTGATGGAAAGTTTCTTCTGATGTGGTCACCCTTTAGAGACATCATGTTCCTCATGCAGGTGTTTTCGCTTTGAGAAAACGCTGATGGTACATTAGCCCCCCGTGAAAGACAGCAATTATACTCTCTGCTCTCCCATTGGAGAGCTCATTCAGTCGATATTAACTTTACTGCCTTGTCGTTTGGCTTGTAATATCTCTTGAGAACATGCTGTTCTTGCTGCCCTTACTACCATCAGGCACGACTTTCAGACGAAGAAATAAAAAAAAGTGAAGGTCATTTTGCTTTTTATAAGGATAATAGTGGAACAGAAAGCAAGTGCTATTGCTATTTTTATTTCTGCACCCGTGTCAAATATCTTTGAATAATCTCCACAAATTCTCCATAGACTCTAAGTGCTCTCTGCAAAGGTCACAAAACAAAGATGAAGTTATTTTTAGAATGACGAAGACAAAAATGGCTGAGAAGGTGGATCTCCGGCTTGCTTAGAAAGCATCCTTTGGTGTTTTCTCATGTCATGCGCTGACTTTGGCACCTTTGATGGTGGGAACAGGCTGTGCCTCACAAACATACATTTTTATGAGCAGACAGGCTGGCTGGCAGCTGCAGGACTTCGTCAAACTTTCACTTTTCACTCTGGACTCCAGTAAGAGTCCGACTGCAGTTTAGCCCCCTGCTCGGTGATTTATTTTAGATACAAAAAACACTTTCTTATGGAAAGAAGACGGTAATGGGTGGCATAAAATACACAGTTTTCCCCCTGAAAGGGTTCACTTTAGAGTATACTGTGAATTTCAGCTTAACACTGGAGGTTCGTGGCAACTCACAACTCTGATACGATTTGTAAGAGGCGGAGCTAAACAGTGAGAAACACCTTATCAGTCTCTGAGCAGGTAGAAAAAGTCAACTGTAAAAGGCTGTTGAAGTATCAATCCTCTTCAACAGCAAGAAAGACAGTGAAAAACATCTCTATCCCTATCTGCCGGACCGTCCTCACTCATTAACACAGAGTCTTATCAACATGTGGTTAAAGGGACATAAAGAGAATTTGTAACAGTGAGAAACCTTTGCTCCTTCTGCTGCTCTTCTGCACTGATTAAAAAAGGAAAATGGGAAGCAAAAAGGGTGAGAGAGTAAAGAAAATGAAATATCATTGCCTGTAAAGCGAGATAATGTTTGGTCTGCTAAATCAGTCAGAAAGCATTTCACTGTCCCACTTCAGAAGAGTGACGACTGCTCATGCGTACATGGTGGTAAATCTGTACTTCGGTGCTTCTGTGTCTCTTTAAATGAGAGGTTTTGCATTGAAGAGTGAAATAATGTTCTGATGCATGATGATGCTCAGGCTGCTGAAGAAACAGGACAGCTGGAGGCAGTGCAACTGACTGAGTCCAAGTGGACTCAAAGGAAATGCTTCTTAAAAGAGGCGATCCCTCTGACTGCTTCTAAACATCACAATGGCTGATCTGCATAATTATGACAAGTGGTTTTCTTATCTTTTTCTCTCTGTTCATGTTCCCCTGCAAGTACTTTGACAGGTGATGAAGAACTGTTCTCCTTTGACAGACCGTGGACAGAAAAGACTCGCTGTGTGGAAGCGAAGGAGCGCTCAGTCTCTTTGTAATGAATTCAGTTCCACATGATGCACAGAAGCGCCGACACAGCCAGAGCCCCAGACTTGAACTCCTCTTGTCCTCAGCCAGCTATGCATAATTGCCACTGATGCAGCCTTTAAGTCGCACTGAGAAAAATGAAGATGCACACAACTTAAACTGTGCTATTTATCTTCTGCTGCCACCAGTGACACCTCCGTGCTCCAGACATCGTCTAAAACTGCCACCATGCTACCAAACCCCTCCGATACATTACAGCTTTCTTTTTTTTTTAATCCACCCGACTCCATCAGAGGAAGAGATGATGCTCACTGGTAATGTTCAATATTTGAAGATGTGGACTTGAGTCGTCTGATTTAATAATGGCAGGGTAACATTTTCTGAACTGAGACATCATCATCTGGGGTTACAGATGCTAATGTAATTTTGTTCTACATTCAGCTCCCATAATTTCTGTGATAAATGAGCTTGTCCTGTTTTCTTCAACTAAATAATCTATTAATGGGCTTCTGATTGATTGGCTGGTTGGATATCGCTGAGACTTTATGCCCTCTCTGTGTACTTGAGGGACTGAAACACAGCGAGCAAATACAGTCCTAAATATATCACTGCTCATAGATTACAGAATAATGGATGTCTGCATGTTGTTACACTTTAGATGTAAAAAGAAAAACTCTTTAAAACTCACTCACTCACAAAAAACACTAAAAATGCCACTGTATATATTTGCATTATGATTCTCAGTCAATTTTTGAATATAGCACTTTTAAAAACTAACATATTAATGAAACAAGTGAGTACAAAACAGTCAAGTCTTTGCATCTTTTCACATAATGACTAATCCAATAAGTTTGCATTACAATGTTGTAATTTCTCACAACATTGTGGATGAATTTTGTCCCACTTTTCTTTATTATTTTATTTCAGTTTGTTAACGTTTGCCGTCGTTAAGATCTCGCTTGAGTGTTTCTCTCCGGCTCAGGTCTGGACTTTGATCAGGTCATTTTCTTTATCAATATATTTGTTGTCGATTTGCTGCAGTGCTTGGGTTTATTGTCCCGTTGTTGGTCTTATTTTCAGTCAGACTTCAGTTGTAGGACACATGGGCTTTAGAATAATTTTGTTTAAAGGGGAGTTTATGGTTAGCTCAGTGACGGCCGAGATCAAATGGCCACAAAAATAACCCTTCCACTAGCGTGCCTGATATGAGACGCTTGTGTGGACATGTTGTCTTTCCCCACATATGGTGCTGTGCGTTAAACATCTCCAGACAGCTTTGGTCTCAACTCTCCGAATTATATTATCCCACATCTGTGAAGAACTTCAAATCCTAAACTGTGCAACCACATGAGACCTGTAGAGTCTGAGATATTCATCCTGGGTGTTCCTTTAAGGTACTGTTTTCACTCTGTACAACATTTCAGAAACAATGAAGGCTTTCTGAATACATGTTTTTGTTTTCTTGTAACTTTTTTCTATTTTTTCATGAAATGGTTTTTTTTTTTTGTCTGTCTTTAATTTTCTGTGAGGTTTTCTATTTTGATTTTTCATTATTTGTTGCTGTTAATTTAACATTGAGTATGTTACACAGAAACATCAGTTGGAGAGTTGCGACGCGCTAAAAATGTGACGCTGCCATCTAGTGGCCAAAAATAGATATTACACAAATTTGTCCAGTATTTCAGCACACTTCACTCTACTCTTCAACATCACCAAGAACTACATTTCTATCATTTTAAAATAAATCTCAGAATTTGCTACAAAGTAATGGAAAAGCTCTGACTAACGTGCAGAAAAGTACTGAAGAAATGCTCTTATAAAACCTGAAATTAAACCCAGACACTGAAGGCTTACAAGCCGGGACTCTCAAGCCCAAATAAAAGTTGAGGGTTGTGTCAAGAAGGTCATTCAAAGTGAAACCTATGTCAAATCAAAGTCTGAAGTCTGGACTCTATTGCTCATAGGAATGGGTAATACAGAAAAGAGGTGAAGAAGAGAGGACAGGCAGAGTAAAGTGGGTGGAAAAGACTACTGGGAGTCATTTGTGAAAAAGAGTGGCAGTAAGAGTGAAAGGAAAGATTTACAAGGTGGTAGTGAGAGCAGCCCCTCTGTATGGTTTGGAGATGGTCAAGAACAGAGCTGGAGGTAGCAGAAGAAAATGAGAACTTCAGAGGAATAGCCACCATTAGATATTTTGGAGATAGACATAGACCAGACTGGCCTGGTTAGGACACATAAAGAGGAGGAATACTTAATACACAGATTCAAGGATGCTGGAGAAGGAGCTGTCAGACTTTCAAAGTCCAATCAATATTTCCAAATGTTCACTTATCTGTAAGCCTGTTTCCAGCCTTCCTTAGGCAGCAGTACTAGTCATGACCTCTTTCTTCTTCTATAAGCTTTATTTTTACTGTAAATTCCCATTTGATGCATTAGTGCTACTCAATGTTTGGTGATGGAACTGCAGCCACCTGTCCAGTGAGGACGATCACACAGTCAAAGGACAAAAGCACCTCAGGAGCCAATCGAGATTACAGCCGGGGGCGGTGACTCTTGGCCACGCCCCCGGAACCGCCCACAAACTGTAGCTGGTTGGTGTGTCAGAGGAAGATGTAGACGATGGACAAAATGAAAAGAAATGATAGGCCCCGGGAGGAAGAAGAAGAGTGCAGTGAGATCTGAATACATATATAAAAATGTGTAACAATATATTATATTCTGTTGTCTTTTGTTATTGGTCATAAAGTGAAAGTGGGCTATATTTTTAACATATTAAATATGGATCGATAGTTGCGCTTTGCTGCCCCCAGCTGGCTGCTGGTGGTAAAATCCTGCATTTTACTGATACTGCTTTTGAAGTTTGAAAACAATGTGAAGCATAATATGCGACCTATTACCAGTTTTTTTGTGTGTTAAATATTTCCATCTATGTCCCGTCTCCATGGCTCACTGCATTTCATTACCGCTTCTCATTTTACAGGCACAACATTACAGAACTCGTGAACCAGCCAAATCTGAGTCTGCCTGTTGTTTTCCTCTGATGGGATTTTCTGTTTCTCTTCATTATATCCAGTGATACAAACCAGAATAAAGTTCACAATGAACCGCCAGCAGAAGAATGCATATTTCTCCTTTTTCCCACAAAACGAACTCTAAAAAAAATAGATTAAGAAAAAAAAAACAAGTTGAGTTTTGGACCCTTCTCAGACTTGGAAACAGCTTCGGGCACTGCGGCAGCTTCCCTCAATTATTCTTCTAACAGGCTCAAATTAGTCTGTTTCTTTTCTGTCACAGAATCAGGGTGATTAGCTATCACTCTGCAACACTTCAAAATTAAAGTGTGCGTTGATTTCACTGATTTCCGTGAGTTAACTCTGCAGACGAGGCTGCTGGCAGCAGCTCTGTTCAGCTGAACTTTACAGCTTGTCCTGTTCAGTGTGTGTGGGACCGGTTCCCTGGATCCACTCAAAAGAAATGCACAAATTTACCATAATGTGTAATAATTGTTCCACCTGATAAACAGGACCAGCTTTCCTAGAAATCCAAGTGAGGGGCTGACAATGATGCTGCAGAGCTCAAACCGCGCGTGTTTTATAAGCATCTGACCCAACAGCACCAAAATAGTAAAAATGAAAAACAATAAAAGTTCAGATTTTTAATTGTGAAGCTCATGATCGTATATGTCATTATAGATGCTTGATTGGTCAAGTTTTTTCATGATCCATAACTCAAAATTCATTTAATGTATATTAATGTAGACTAGTATTTTTAAACTATATAATTATTAGGATAAAAAAAACTAAATTAAGCATATTCCTTCATAAAAGTTGACGCACTGAAAAAGAAGTGAGAAAACGTGTCATGGCGCTAATGTGAGACAAAATCAATTCCCATTAGTCTTAGACGACATCGGCTTTTTTTTCCCTTCCAGTGTGAAGAGGAAATAATTACTGTTCGATTAGAAAAGTGGCGTTATGTGGTGTTAAATTTCCACTTTTTTTCGTGGCAACTCTTTTCCCTTTTAAAAAGCTTTTGAGTTTATTTATAAATGAAAAAAAAAAAAGACAAGAGGCCTATCGGCTGCTGAAACAGCTTGCGGCTCTGACTTCCGACATTTCAGCTTCGTTTAACTTTTTTAAAGTTATTTTGGGTGGAATATATATATATATATATATATATATATATATATATATATATATATATATATATATATATATATATATATAT
>JAOWBL010001656.1:0-14964 GCA_028564865.1 Zenarchopterus dispar
ATTGTCGATGTATTAACATACTTCGGCCGACTTTAAACACCGGAAAAAATTAATGTCTTAGACTGACCCGCTCATAAATTGAATGCACTTTTTGGGACCGATTTTCTGGGAAAAAAAATCTCAACTTATGAGCGAGTATGTATGGTATTCTCTGGAGTTGGTGATGGTTTTCATTAATGAGAAAGACCAACTTTCTCATTAATGAGAAGCTAAAAATCATATAAGATGCAGCTAGTTCAGCTTTGACAGATCTGTTGAATCATGGGGTACTGTGTTGCCCATGTGATTTTCCAAGAAGTTATACTGTAACAACCAAAATAGCCAAATAGAGATTTCTACCTTTTATAGGTTTAACTGGTTCTCCTTAAAAATGATTTTAATAATATATTGATTGATGTTAATCATGTGTGCAATTAAAGTCAAAGTAAATAAAGAAAGAAATAACATTTACGGAAGACATTTGCTCTGTTTACATATATACATCTCCATGCATACACCTTTAATATAAATTAGTGTCTTGCAATTTATCACAGTCTTTAGTCCTTTTAGTGAAAATGTCCATGTGCTGCATCTTCCACTTGTGTTAAGCTAGATACGCAAACATAATCAGTTGTCCTTAATAAAACATCTGATGTTCTGGGATTGCCTCACCAGTGTATTGAATCTTTTACATGAATGGTAATTCAATTAATCCAAAGGATGGCTTATTTATCTCTGGTCCAACTCAGACTCTCGGTGTTTAGAGTTTAGATGACTAAAGAAAATGAATATTTGCTCTGTTCTGTGTCTTATTTTGCTATTTGTAAAGTCTGAAACCATGGAAGCATCATCACAGGTGCTCTTGGGTTTAGGGCAGGGGTAGCCAACCCTGGTGCTTGAGAGCCGCAGTCCTGCATGTTTTAGATGTATCCTTGCACCAAGACAACTGGTTCTAATTAATGGTCATTAACAGGTTGTTATCCAGGTCTGAATAACTCTGCTAATGACACAGCCATTATTAGGGTGTGATGAAGCAGGAAGACATCTAAAACCTGCAGGACACCGGCCCTCGAAGACCGACTTTGGACACCCCTGTTTTAGATGTTTCCCTGCTTCTTCACACCATGATGATACAAGTGGCTGTGTCATTGATAGAGTTGTTCAGACCTTTATGACAACCTGTTAACCATTAATTAGAATCAGGTGTGTTGGAACAGGGAGACATCCAAAACATGCAGGACTGAGGCTCTTGAAGACCAGGGTTGGCCACCCCTAAACTTTAGGGCAGGGCTGGCCAACCTTGGTCCTCAAGAGCCACAGTCTCCCTTCTTCAACACACCTGATTCTAATTAAAGGTCATTAACAGGTTGTCATCAAGGTCTGAACAAATCTGTCAATGACACAGCCACTTGTATCATGGTGTGAGGAAGCAGGGAAACATCTAAAACATGCAGGACTACGGCTCTCGAGGACCAGGGTTGGCCACCCCTGCTTTAGGGGATTTAAAAAGTGGAGTTTACAACATTTCTTTAGCGTTTCCCTACCTGTCAAGTTCTGATGGTTTCAGAAGCCCACTTATGAATTTTGTTTTAATAAATTCACTAAACAGAAGTGTTATATTTTCTGGCTTCATTTTATTCTGCTCTAAAAGTTATTCAAAGAAATAACCAGGCAACTGAAAGGATCTGCAATTCATGAGTGCAGAAAGAGTAGTTGCTCAGAGAGCATTGACAACTAAATGTATAAATTTTACCAACAAAAAAGTTTTGATGTTATGTTTAGTATAAATAAATGCTAGCAGTACTGTGGATTAAAGTAGATCCATAAAATCTAGGTAGTCTTAACATATTGATATTTATTTTTTGTTACTAACAGCATTTCAAATAACCTCTGTGCTTAAATGTCTAGGAGCAACAACTTTTAAGATTTAAAATTATTTATATGTGATAAACGACAGTTAGCTTATTACTACTTCATTAAACAAACAGGTAGAGCAGAATCCATCCTATCTGAAGGAACCCACACAGGCTGAAATACAAAATTAATCTTGCTACCACCAAATGATGCTGCTTTTTATTAGGGATATTACCTTAGAGCAGGGGTGTCCAAAGTCGGTCCTCGAGGGCCAGAGTCCTGCAGGTTTTAGATGTCTCCCTGCTCCAACACACCTGATTCTAATTAAAGATCATTAAAACCTTGTCATCCAGGTCTGAACAAGTCTGTCAGTGTCACAGCCACTTGTGTCATGGTGTGAAGAAGCAGGGCAGAATCTAAAACATACAGGACAGCGGCCCACGAGGACTGGAATTGAGAAACACTGCCTTACAGTGTAATTCTGAATCAGGATGCTGTGCAGGAATGGCATTTCTCTTGTTCATACCAAATAATAATTCATTAAGATTTAAGAGGGTTAAATTCAAAATTGGTGTAAATGCTCCTTAAAAAAAGCTCCGACTTTGAGAAATGCTCCTTTTTGACATTTTTTTTAATTAGAGGCCCATTTTGCCAGCATTCAGAGCAGCAGTTTCCCAGAGTGCCTGTTGTTTCTGTTTCATATCCTGACTGTTACTGTAGATGTCACAGAAACCCTGTTGGCTCATGGTTCTTTTTTTTTTTTTCCACAAAAACTGATTACAGACATGTTAAATGTGAGGCAGTGTGACACTGCAGGAACAGAGGCTTTAGAGGCAGGGATAAGGCTCTGCCACCTTAAATAATGAAGGAAAACTCTCTGGAGCTGCCCACGGCGTAGCGATAATGAAGGCTCATCAGTCAGTCCAGTTAGTTATGGTGCAGCAGGGGTGTTATCAGCTGTGCAGGGACGGTGGATGCCAGAGTAGGCTACACCACTGGGACTCCCCAAAGAACCACAGAGACATCTGTTGGCCAAGATCCCTCCAGACGCACCATTCCTCCTCATCGCTGGCTGAGTGTACTGCTTTTTAACTCTGATTTAGTGTTTAATGTCTTCTGCAGTCCTGTACATTTGTTAGAACCCCCTTCTTCTAAAACCTAAATTTATCTGTGTAAAAAATAAACAAAACATGTGCTCATGGTTGGTCCTAGTACCAGGAAATGCAACCTCTAACAAACAAGATTTTTCTCCGTGCAATCATTTACTTAACAAAACTAAACCCAAAATGAAAAAGAAATGTTATGGAAAACCCTAAGTATGTCCCACCTACTTCCACAAAATTTAAGGGGGTAAGTTAGATTAGGTCTGCTCATCATTAGCCCTTGGTGAACTGATTATCAGCAGATGTGCAAAAATGGACCAAAGAAAACTGGAGATGTAGGACATGTTTCCTCAAACTTTGTTGTCTGAACCAGAGCCTACAGACCTCACTGGACATATATCAAGGGTGAAAGTCCATGAGAAGCACATTTAAAAGAAGACTGAACAAGTGTGATTTGTCTGGAGAAAATCTCTAATGTCTAAAAAGACATTAGAAGCCTGACTGGGATTCACAAAACTGCATCTGAACAAACTCAACACTTCTGAAAAAAGTCTGGACTGATGAGACCAATGTTGAGCTGTTTGGCTTTAATGTTCAGCACCATTGAAGAAAACCAAACACAGCATTTCAGCCGAAACACCTCATACCCACATTCAAGCATGTCGATGGAGGCATGGTGATTTTTGATTGCACCTCAACTTGACTAAAATGGTGGGATCGTCAGAGAGATGTGGATAGGAAAATGTTCAAAAATCTCAATGAACTCAAGCAACATGGTAGAGAAGAATGGACCAAATTTCCTCTACAATCATGTGAGAGATTGATAAACTCATACAGGAAATCATGACTTAAAGGTACTGCTACTAAAAGAGAATCTACAAGCTGTTGAATAAAAAATGAAACAAATAAACATTACTCAGATATCTGGATGTAAAGGTCTTTCTTTTTTTTTCTTGTTTTTTAAAGTCAGAGAGGAATAAGACTTAAACAGAAATGTTTTTCTAACCTTTACCAGATAGATGAGCTACAGCAGTTGTTTCTCTGATACCATTGCTGATATTATTCCCTCTTGGCATTGTGTTAAAAATTGTTAAAGGAACAGGTTCTAATTTTGTATGATTTCAATCAGTTGTCCTGCCTTCCTCCTCATCCGCTGCCCTCCCATCACTCCTGCCTCTTTAAAAGCCCTCAATTTCTTTGGATAGTTTCATCTATCCCTCCAACCCAAAACCATCTCTTCTCTCACTGCTGCCACAGCTGATTCCCCAACAACAAAGACTTCATCTTCAGCTTCCCTTCAAAGACCAGATCTCTCTGATTCTTCTTTTCTAAGACCTCTCAGTCTTCCTCCAATAGCTGATTTCTTATACAACAAAGCCCTCAGTGTGTCTCTTAAAGCTGCAATCGCCTCTGTTGCTCTCAAAAGGAATTCTTACAAGCCTCCTTTCTCAGCACTACACTTGTGAAATCCTCCACATTTCTTTTAGAAATTTGCTTTTGAAATACTTCCACATCTGTAACTCAACTTTGAAATATTATTTTTCTTGAGAAATGAATGTGGAAGTTTTGCTGGGTCTCTGAGTGGCCACACTCAAATGTTTTGTTCTGCACAGAATTGATGTGAAAAGTTTTGTTGAATTTGTAATGAGGAGTGACAGTTCACTGCTAATGATGACTCATAAAGCATAACATCACAAAGGTATGAAATGTTTAACACTAGTCTATATCTGACTGGGAACTTAGGAGACCAGTTGGTGGAGGGACATTGTCCTATTCTTGTCTGATATACAACTAACTTTTTGTTGTTACATTTTTCTATTTCATGCCGCTCCAAATGTTTTCAAATGGTGAAAGATTCAATTCAATTGAATTTTAGTGATATAGTTTCAGTTACAACAAAAATAGACTTTGTTCGCTTTTCAGAGACCCAGAACATGACCCCTGAGCAAATATTAAAGAAACAATGTCCAATAAAAGAGACTCGCTTTATGGGGGGAAAAAACTTTTAAGCCAAACAGTGACAAGGAAAAACTCCCCTTTAACAGGGAAGAAACCTTGAGCAGGACCTGGATCATAAGGGGGACCCACCTGCTGAATACCAGCCAGCAGGAGGAGGAGGAGGGAGATAGGAAAGAGAGGATGAAGAACAGAGAGAGGAGAGACAGAAATATATTATCAATGGTACATAAGACAAGATATATTAATAGTAATAATCTATTAACTGGAGAACTAAGAGTTTTATGTACACTGTGACTGATCATATTATGGTGGTGAAAAGAGTCTGTTTTACAACCCCGATTAATAACCTGTTTAAACAACAAATTCTGGTGTACATTGTGACTGGTCATATTACGGTGGTGAAAAGAGGCTTTTTTACAACCCTGATTAATAATCTGTTTAAACAACAAATTTTGGTTGAAAATAACTCCAAGGTTTCTCACAATTGTACCACAGGCCAATATAAAATCAGTTAATCCATTCCTAAGGTGCTAGGGACCTACAACAGTAACCTCTGCCTTTGGATCTTTTTGGAACTACAAGTAAACATGCACTCTGAGAGTGGGATGTTCTGCTAGGAACATAAGACATTATCAGGTCTTATAGATAGTGAAGAGCTTGGCCTTTTAGAACTTTATAGACAAAAATTGTATTACAATACACCTAGGTTTAACCTCAAAATTCAAACTACCCATGCAGTCCTTTACTATAAGAAGCTGGTACAACTGAGACTATAGGTACTATAACTACATTGAACCAATAATATTGTCCAATAATATTTTTGCCTTTTTGCCTTTTTTTCTTTTTAGTTTAAAAAAATAATTTCAGCACCACCAACCAACGGGTCTGTTACCTCAGTATAGACAAGAAAGTTAAGAATGAAACGACTGTCAAAACAGTTTGCATGTTCTCCCTGTGCTTGTATGGGTTTTCTCCGAGTACTCCGGTTTCCTCCAACAGTCCAAAAACATGTATGTGAGGTTGATTGGGAACTCTAAATTGCACATAGATGTGAGTGTGTGTGTGAATGGTTGTTTGTCTATGTATGTGGCCCTGCAATGGACTGACGACCTGTTCAGGGTGTCCCCCTGCCTCTCACCTGTGATGGGCTGGGATTGGCTCCAGCAGACCCCTGTGACCCAGGAATGGATTCAGCTGGTCTAGAAAATGGATGGATGGACTACTGTCAAAACAATGAACATTATACACATCTTAAAAAATGTATTATTCTTAATAAAAATTCTGGTCATTTTCAGCATTCTTAGTATTTCAGTTTTTGACCTGAAGCTGGTCAAAAGTCTCATTGCTCTAAAAAGCAGCGGAATTCAAATTGAATCAGAAACCAATTTCAGGGTTGTTAACCTGCAAACAGAGATCTCTCCTGCTTCATTTCAAAGTGGAAAAATTAAACTTACTAAAAGATTGAAAGAAATTAAATATAGATGCTGGTACTCATTGTAGCACCTCTTTTCAACAAGGTTACAAACCTTGAGATTGTCTTTACTGTAACTGTGACTATCTGATGACATTTCTTACATCTCTGGAAAGAAGAAAAAAGAATAAAATCATGGCAGAAGTCTAAAAGAGGGGTCGGCAACCTTTTTGACATGAAGTCCCAATTTGAAATGTAGGTGTTAATCAGCACGCCACATCCAGTATTTTAATCAATTATCACACCACAACCATTATACATATAGTATAAATTCCAAAAGATGTAACATTTTTAACACAAATGTTATCTCATTTCAGAATATTTGCATTACTGCAATGTCACTTATTCCACAATCCAAACAATAAAGAAAACACTCCTATGTGGTGATATGCAACTGAGACTTAAAAAACTATTTTAGTTACCTGTTTAAGAATTCCATTGGAATAAGGAAGGTCACTCTGTCTGAAAGTATTAGACCTACAAAATGTAACGTGAAAGCATAGAACCATATAGCCAGTGTAGTGTTTGGATAGCCAACAGAGCAGTCACTTTTTATTGCCAATGATCCCTGATTTTGCTGTTCTTTGCTAAACTCTGTGATCTGGAAACTGTAGTTTGTCACTTTGAGTTGGACACATGCTTCACAGTTGTCAATTGTTAAACGACTGTAAGAGGTGCTGACCATGCTCTTCATATCCAAGAAGGTTCACACAGTAGATCCAAATACAGTCAGCAAAGCCAGTGCAATGTCCTGGAGACAGTTGAACTTGTCTGGCAAAGATGCCCTGCAGGTGAAAATTTAGGTCCCCTGATTATTCTCTGATGTGGTTTCTAGTTGTTTATGCAGCTCAACAAACTTTGTCACAGATAATGTTGAACTTTTCAGCTCAATCAGCTGGATTTTCATGCACTGTGTATCCAACCAGTCAAACAGAGACAAATCCAGCCCATGTGCATCAAACCTGTCTGCTTTAATCAGCTCAATTGCTCATTGTAAATGGTTTCCAAGTTTGGCAATGCAATGAGCAATGTGATAGCTGGCTTCAGTAGCATGGTTTCAGCTGCACTGAAGACTTTTAGTGCACTGACTTGTTTCCCATACCTCAACACTGAACGCCTGATTCTTCTCTGTCTGCCTTATTCTTAAAGCTTTTTTCATGCTTTGTCTCAAAATGATGTTTAACACTGGATGTTTGGCAGACATCATTTTCAAAACAAAGTGGACACAGCACGGTCTTTCTGACGGACAAATCCATTCTCCTCTGTCCTCGAGGGTTGAAATGGTCAAACCTTTACTTGAGGTTTTGGTGGTTTTGGAACTGGTAGTTTAAATAATTAAATTACTCCTGTTGGTTTTGGCAAACAGCTTTTGAAAATCATGAGAAATGTTTATTGCTTTGGGTTCATGATGCAGCACTGGCTTAGATGCTAAGGCTTAGCCCTGGACTGCCCCGGTCCAGTTTAACCCCTGATAGTAATAGACATTATATCTCTAAGTTATCTAAAGTTAAAGTGAAGCAGTGATAACTTACTTTGGCTCAGAGCCATTTGTCACTGGATGAACACTGATGTGCCAAGCCATTGCGAGAACAAGGGAGGGGGTATGACACCTGTTCTACCTGCTGAAACTCTTGGAGGGTTTCTGCTGGTTCACATATTTTTAAATTTAGGACCTAAAAACTATGTGTGATATGATGTAATTGTCAGTTTGCTGTTCAAAACAAAAGGGGCATGCATACAGATGTAAAATATCTAGTTAACTGTCTCAACAAAATGTTTGAAGACATAAAAACATTATTTGAAAATCTCATACCACAATTTAGTAATACTAAATTTTACCTGCTAATCTTTACATCATAGATGCCGCCTTTTGACTTCATAAATCCCTCGAGTCCACAGTTGCATATAAGTCAAAATCTTTGGGGTCATAAATCCATAAATGTTGACTTTTGACACCACAGTTAATAACTTTTGAGTTCACAATTGTTGACTCATGACTACTTTTTTGCTAAGTTTTGACTCTATAATATTTGCCACCTCCATCATAACCTCCACTTTCATGGGCCTTCAACTGTGACATCACAGCAGCCAGGCTGAATGTTGTTTCTCATGGTTGTGTCCTCCTTTACAGGTCCCGTGACAAAGACAAAGTATGTGAGCTACAGTGACCTGGTGATGTGACGGTGTCCTCCATCAGAGCTCCAGATGAGTCTTCCCTCCTGCCTCAACCACTGAGAACAGGAGAAAAGAGACAGATGGACGGATGTTCTTTGTGTTTCCTTCAATTTATTGGTCTTGTGTCACTGCCCTCTGGAGATGTTCAAGTTCAGCAGTCTGCTGCGATTCTTATTTCATGTTGAAAGATAAACTTGCTGGAGACTGGAAATCTTGTTTTGACATTGAGGTATCATTGACGGCAGGGAGGACTAAATCAGCCCGTACACCCCCTTCCTCTCGTGAACTTCCATGCTGCACATTTTCCACACTCCTGTTAACCCGAGAGCAGTCATTCAGACTTGTTCTTTCCTTTGTGTTGGATGTCAACGATTGCTCTGTTTTTTTGTTTGCCAGATTTGAGGTTTGGATTGGCCATGCTGACACTGCCAACTGAATTTTTGTCTCTTAAATGTCTAAAGGAGTAAAAGAATAAAAATATAAATGTGGACATTTTTTAAACCCTTAAAAATGTCCCCCTTGAGTCTCCACCACCTCACATTTCAGCTTCATTGCTGGTGCTGCACGTTAGTGTTCGCGAGATAATGCTCATGCTCTGAATGTGGGAACTGCACTACCCATAATGCCTTGAGGGTTGTATGGAGGAAGTGTAATACTGTTCTGTTGTGTCTGTTTACATTTTTTGTGACTTTTATCACATTAAAAGCTTTTGTCTGCATTGTTGAACCCTCAGCCATGACTGGATCACTGCAGTGATGGCCTCATTTGTGATACTTTTCAAAGTTTGTACCTCCTCTGCATGTGAGCTAAACTCTGACTGAGTTGTGTCTGAAAAAAGAAATATGGCTTTAACTGGGGCTTTTATTGTCCAAGTTCAGGAATGTGGTCATGTGACTGAAGATCTCCTCTGAAAAGAGAAATCTCTGAGAATTTGATTATTAGTCTTTTCTGACAAACATAAATCTCTGTTATCCTTGAGCTTAAAAAGTGAACAGGACAGTCAAAGTGCTTGAAAATGTAAAAAAGAAAAAAAAAAAGAACTCAAACTGAAACTTTTGTTCTAAAGATCTGGCCTGGATGACAACAATATTAACTTGGGGACATTCACTGACTTGGGTTATTTTTTAATATAATTTTCTCTCTCTCTCTCTCTCTGTATATCTGTCTATATATATTTTTTATTTTTTTAATTTCTTGAAATTTACTTTAGAAATAATTATTTTGTTGATTTGTTTTTTAATGAAAAACAAATTTTATAAATATGATTTGTTTTATTTTATTTTACACATTTAAATAGATTGGTTTTATGAAACATTTTATTCAAAAATTAAAATATCATGAACTAACTATTTAATTACAAATTTATTGGAATATATGTAAATATTAATTTTTTCCTTAAATAAAAAAAGGGAAGAAAAGAGAATAATTTATCATTTTTTTCATTTAATTTTTGAAAATTATTTTTACAAAAACAATTAAACCATTATTTTCTATAGATGTTTTTTTAATTTTACTTAATTTTTTTTGTTTTCTTTTGTTTTCTTTTGAACATATTTTTTAATTCTGGTCAAGTAACAATGTTTATCTTTTTATTTTATACTTTTAGTTTTATTTTTAAATTCAATATTATTTAAAATATATTTAACAATTAAAATTAATTTGAAATAAAGTATTAAATTAATTTATAATATTTTAATTAATAAAGTAAGTTAAATTCATTAATTATTAAAAGCCAATTCTCGGGTAGGCTGAATCTCTGCAGCGCAGACCTTACGTACCTTTCAAAAAATTTTGATGTTATTTTGTTCAGAGCTCTCAATCATTCAGGCTCATTTACTTAGTGTTTCTACCTTTCTTGTTTCTAGAAACATTCAACCACCTGATCTACTGAAAATCTGTCAGCTGGCATGAAGTTGATGCCCAATAGACAAAAAAGAAAAAAGGGGGGGATTGCAGTTGTGCTTTTAAACTTTGTGGTTATGTGATGGAAGCATCCACACTTGTTGATTTGATTGTTGATTCTCCAGGATGACTTCTCCAGGACTTTGTGTCTGATGATAATGATAAAATGTACCTGCAAGAGGAGCACTCTCCCGTCTGGATGTCTGTGGCAGAAGCCCTCTCTGATTGGGGAATCTCTGAACTTCGGGTGATTTTATGGACTGCTGCTGTCCAAGTCATCAGTGCATGCCCTAATATGTTTGATGTTGAAACTGAAAAATGAAGAAAAAATGATGCAGTGATTTCACTCATCTATACTGTTTTTCTTTCTGCTGATTTCTCTGACATTTT
Source organism: Zenarchopterus dispar (assembly GCA_028564865.1). Lineage (NCBI taxonomy): Eukaryota > Metazoa > Chordata > Actinopteri > Beloniformes > Zenarchopteridae > Zenarchopterus > Zenarchopterus dispar. Next base: position 10,834 of record JAOWBL010001656.1, read on the forward strand.
CAACAGCATTGATAGGTTTCTTATTTTCCTAGAAGGTCTGGGAAATTGTGAAAAAGATTATTATATATTTAAAAAGAAAAAAAACAGTACTTGTTTTAAAAATAAAAGAAGCATGTATGTTTTCTACTGTTTGTACTCTGTTCATGTTGCCCTGCTGCTTCTGTGCCAACATTGTGGGAGAGATTTCCATCTGGCCACTCATGCAAGTCTTCTGTGGTGTTGTCCAAGAATGTACCAATATAAAATAAAAGCATTTGATTTTTTTTTTTTTTTTTTTTACAAATTTACTGGATATGAGGTTTGATTTCTTTCTTCAGAAAGACCTTGCACATGAGCTCCCAGTATTCAAGACTTTTGACCATTGTCGGACGAAAAACCACTCTTAGATGAGTATCTCAGGCCATCGCAGTTCTAGTTTGCCACTGAATCATCAGTACTTTTCACAATAAACTTGCACTGTTAAACCAGGAAGACACCTGTACTTTGAGTTCAACTGGAATGAATTACGCTTTGTGCTGGATGTGGTTGTGGAACTCCTGATTCCAGGGTTTCTTCTCATGGTTTCAATCTCATCACCTCACTGTGCTTATGAATTTCACCTCAGAAAAGTAGGGAACTAGTTAGGAGAACTCTAGAGCAGGGTTATAGAACTCCAGTCCTCAAGGACCAGTATCCAACAGGTTTTAAATATCTCCTTGTAGTAACACATCTGATTCTAATTAATGATCATTAAGAGGTTATTATCAACGTCTGAGCAATTCTGTCATGGACACAATCATTTATGTCAGGGGTGCTCAATCCTGGTCCTCGAGAGCTACTGTCCTGCAGGTTTTAGATGGTTCCCTGCTTCTTCACACCATGACACAAGTGGCTGTGACATTGACAGAGTTGTTCAGACCTGGATGACAAGGTTTTAATGATCTTTAATTAGAATCAGGTGTGATGGAGCAGGGAGCCATATAAAACCTGCAGGACTCCAGCCCTCAAGGACTGACTTTGGACACCCCTGCTCTAGAGACTCAGCTGCTTGCTGTTAGAACTGTGTTTTTTCAGACAAAAGCCTCTAAGACTTAGCTAAGGGGTCACCAGTCCTGGTCCTCGAGGGCTACTGTTCTGCATGTTTTAGATGTTTCCTTGATTCTTCACACCATGACACAAGTGGCTGTGTCATTAACAGAGTTGTTCAGACCTGGATGACAAGCAGTTAATGATCTTTAATTAGAATCAGGTGTGTTGGAGCAGGGCAACATCTAAAACCTGCAGGACAGTAACCCTTGAGGACCAGGATTGGTGACCCCTGACTTAGCTGCTAAGTGAACACATCATAAATAGACGAGAATGCAGAATGCCATGGAAAACTACAAACCATCCAGCTACTACAGGGGTGGCCAACCCTGGTCCAGACTGAGAAACCATACTTTTTCATCATTTATAACAGCACAATGCCTGAAGATGTATGGATTTGTGAACAGCTGGTTGATTTTATTGGCTGCTAAGATTCCATAAACGTATCAAATATCCAAATTCATCGCATCATTCCAGAGATATGGGCTTGAACTAACATGTTCAGTTTGCCAACTGTTCCACATGGGGACATGTTACAACCAAACGGAAGAGGTCATCTGATACAAACAAATCCAAAACATTTATATATATATATATATATATATATATATATATGCGAAGGGGGGTGTTCAGGTGGGAGCCTGTCTCTGACATCCCAGAGTCACACTCCTAATGCCAATTCTCACTGCTCCTCACCAACACAAAAAAATCTCCATCAACTTTACCACAAAATAGCTGCCAAAGCAAAACTAGCACTGCCACCTTCAGCAGACCCAGGTTCTGTTATGCAAGCTCCACACCAGGGGTGGCCAACCCTGGTCCTCAAGAGCCGCAGTCCTGCATGTTTTAGATGTTTCCCTGCTTTAAAACTTATTACATTTATTTGAGCTTATTTCCACTTATGAACACTGCTGAACTCTTGTTTAACCTCTTCCACTCTAAGGTCCCCCCCTGGGGGGACCTTGGAGTCACTCTGCAACAAACAGCACAAAAGACTGCACTAATCATGTACAAATATAGTCACACTATACATCAAATTAAACAGGAGAACCTCCACTACAATCACATATACATTCATCATCTAGTCATTATTCACCATCATTTTGATGGTGAATAATCCTGCTCCTCACTGGACTATTCACTATTTCTGACACAAAAAGCCAATTGATGACAAATGTTTCTGTATCTGAACATCTAATTTGAGATAAGCTCTACCTCTAAGCAAGGCAATTAAACAGTGTGAATAGGACCGAATGGTTTATTGTGACAGCATCGAGGGCAGGGATTGGACAATACCAGCTGGTTTGCTGTGGACTGAAAAGTTATTTGGCTCCACAACATCAGAGTCTTTACTGGATAAGGCACTATCTGCTGAGAGATAGTAGCAGGTGTCAGTGGAAACCAAGAAAAGAAAGTTATTAACCTGGCTGTTGAAGAACTGTACTTTTCATTTCATCACTGTATTTTGGGAAAAGAAAGAATGAATGAGAGATGGGAGAAGGACTGAGCTGCTCAAGTGTGGGCACTGTCTTTTTCGACAAAGTTTTCCCAAAAATGGTGGATTCAACAACAGAAAAGATGATTGGATAAATATCTGGCTCTGCAAAACTTCCAGGAACCACCCTCAAACTTTTCAGAAATGTAACATTTTAGAGCAGGGGTGTCAAACTCCAGGCTGCAAGGGCCGGTGTCCTGCATGTTTTAGATGGTTCTCTGCTTCTTCACACCATGACATAAATGACTGTCCTTGGCAGAACTGCTCAGACATTGATGAAAAACTCTAAATGATCATTATTTAGAGTCATGTGTGTTGGTACAGGGAAATATCTAAAATTTGCTGGATACTGTCCTTCAAGGACTGGAGTTCAACACCCCTGTTAAAAAGCATACAGGTGTGTGTTAATGCAATACTAAGAGGGAAAGACATGAGTAAAGGTATTAGAGAAGCAACTGCTGTGTCACATCAGTCTGGACATAAAATCATTTGCTGAAGGAAATATTTTTTGCTACCTTACAAACCCATACTGAATCTTTCATTTGTGACTCAGCAGCTTGTAGAGCCTGTTGTAGCAGCAATAATCTGAGGTAATGTAACCCTGGTTTACATAAAAACAGTCAAATAAATGCATTTTTAGTAAAAAAATAGATCAACATGGATAAAGATCATTTAAAAAACTATTAGCAATTCTATAGTTCATGATCTAATATTTCATTTTGGTTTAAAAAGGCCTTAAAAGGTTAAAAACTTGCAAATTCATGATGTTATTTCATTTTCTTGAAAATGGTTAAAATATGTATTTAGACTCTTATTTTGAAAGGGCATGTTGCAGCGTGACCCATGTGACTGCCCACAGCCAACCAGAATTGTTGGCTGGGTTGTTTGCTCTTTTCCTGCCATGAACAAGGGGTATATGTATAAGGTATATATATAAGGGGTATATATGCAGACAGTCCTTGCGGAGCTGCTGCTAAAAAGATAGAAAAATACATAAAAACGATTGAAGAGTCTATTCAAAATGATTTTTGAACTCTGAAGAAGTCATTCTTATTTTTCCAACCTGTCCGTGGTTTGGTGACCTTCCATCCATCTTCTTCCGCTTATCTGTCATCGGGTCGCGGGGGCAGTAGTCCAAGCAGGGAGGCCCAGACTTCCTTCTCCCCAGTCACTTCGTCCAGCTCATCTGGGGGAATCCTGAGGCGTTCCCAAGCCAGCCGAGAGATATAATCTCTCCAACGTGTCCTCGGTCTTTCCCGGGGTCTCCTCCCAGTAGGATATGCCTGGAAAACCTCACCAGGGAGGCGTCAAGGAGCCATCCTCAGCAGATGCCCGAACCACCTCATCTGGCTCCTCTTGATGTGGAGGAGCAGTGGCTCTACTCTGAGCCCCTCCCGCATGACCAAGCTTCTCACCCTATCTCTAAGGGAGAGACCGGACACCCTGCAGAGGAAACTAATTTCCACCGCTTGTATCCATGATCTTGTTCTTTCGGACCCACAGCTCGTGACCATAGGTGAGGGTAGGAACATAGACTGACTGGTAAATCGAGAGCTTTGCCTTTCGGCTCA
>JAOWBL010001657.1:0-14963 GCA_028564865.1 Zenarchopterus dispar
GGACAACTGAGCTCCTAGGATCATTGGAACACTCAAACCCCTCCACCACGATAAGGTGTCGGCTCAGGGAGGGGCATGACATAAATGACTGTGACATTAACAGAGTTGTTCAGACCTATATGACACCCTGTTAATGACCATTCATTAGAATCAGGTGTGTTGGAGCAGGGAAACATCTAAAACATGCAGGACAGTAGCTCTCGAGGACCAGGGTTGAGCACCCCTGTTCTAGACGTTAAGTTGGCAGTTCCTGTGTGGTCCCTGTGAAACTGATACTCAACAGTCGTCTGTGTTGGAGGGGGAAGGGCTTACTGTTAGAACTTTTCATTCACTGTGCTGCTTTTCTTTTTTAAAGATTGAATTTTCTGTGTTTCAGATCGGTTTTGGTGAAGCCTCTTTGTGTTTGTATTTAGACCTGCCGTCTGATGACTCAGGTGTGTGTGCAGGTGAATCATGTTACCTATGGCGAGTTGCGCAGCAGTGCAGTTCAGCCTGTCAGACAACAGGTGAAGGTCTTTGATTTTACTGAGCTGTTTCTTTCCTTCATCACTGCAGAGATGCTCCTTAAGCCACCCATAACCCTGCACACATACACACACACACACTACTGATTACAATGGTAACAGATACATATAATGATGTCTTTCTATCACCTTACTACAAACATGAAACATATTTGTCTGTAGTTTATTCCACCTCTGTAGCACCTTTATTCTATGTCACTATCCAGAATGAAAATAAGTAGCTAGAACCTGAATGCTAGCTTGACTCAGTCCAGACCTGCAGTTCCTCTACTGACCACCAGGGTCTGGATCCAGCCCTGTAGTGACTGTACATATTCAAGAGACAAAAGAGTATGAGCATCTTCATTATTGTTTTCAGCCTGTGTAGATCCCAGATCCCAGTTTTCTTTGTCATGGTTTAACACTTACCTGGTCCTTATTTATTTACTGTGTTTTAGTTTGTATCTCAATGAGTATTTTTCTGTTCTTGTACCTTCATAGCAGCTCTGGAGCTTTCAGGGACGCCTTCATTGTATTTGCCTGTTAGCAGGCCACATGCTAATGGAGACCAGGTCATGGCTCCAACACCTAAGACAGATGGACCACATTTAGACCAGGACCTCTGCTGTCCACAAAGGCTTCACCCAGGTGTCACCCAGGTGTGCCCACCAGTATTTACACACACAGTATGACATTCATCCTACCTCTGTCAGTATGCATCAACATTAAAATGTTTCACACCATAAAAGCTGCCTCAGTGAGAAGTCAAACTCCATCAGTACTGAAGTGTTGCAGATATTACAAGAAATTGTGAGTCATTCTTCAGAATTCTTACTTTTCTCAACAGGTAATTTGGTAAATGTAACTAGGCACTTTTTCATGGAAGTAATTCTGTTATTAAATGAATTACTTGTAACTTCTTAAACTACACCTAAACAAAATCTGAGCATATGCTCAAGAACATCTAAAAACAAGAAAAAAGCCAAACTCTGCAGGTTTGATGAGGGTCAGCATCTTACTGCACACTCACTCAGGTGTGTTTTTAGTGTGTGTTCATACCAATTTTGTGGTAGAGTTCAGGAAGGTGCAGTTCCACTTTGTCTCTCTGGAAGTAGTGATATTCTGCCTGCTCGCACACCGGAGGAATCAGGTTGAACTGTCGGGCGATGGAGTAGGCCTCCTGACCAACACACAAGTCAGACAGGTGACTGCTGTTGTCAATGTAACATGCTAATATATAACACTGTATAATATTATAAGACTAGCTTCTGCTTAGACATATTAAAGAAATAATGGTATATGTTGTGAATGTATGCTAATATTATTTCATATAAAAAATGTGGTCATGACATCATAAGTAAGGATCTATGAATAGATTTGATCAGATTAAACTTAAGGTAAGGCTAGTAGTTAGGTGGTCAGTAGAGGAACCGCAGGTCTGGATCCAGACCCTAGCGGTCAGTATAGGAACTGCAACTTTACTGCCTCCTGCTGGTCTGAAGTGGTATCATTTTGTCTTTCACTGAGGTACAAATGCTGACTAATGGCCACTGTTTGTGGATGAAAATCTCTTGGGGGCTACTAATTCCGACTACTTGAATACTTGAATTTTGTAAAAAGGTGAAAAATCACTGATGTAGTTTTAGTCACATAGCTGTGGTTCATTGTGTAGTTATAGTTTAGATGTTTAGTCATAGTTTACGTGTGTTGTTGTGGTTTGGTAGTGTAGTATTGATTCGATGTGTAGTTGTGGTTTGGGTGTGTAGTTTTGGTTTGGGTGTGTATTACCATGATCTCCATGACATTCCAGCGAGAGGTTCCCCAGTACATGGCCAAACCCTGATCAATCACAAATGTCATTGCACGCACAATCTCTGCAACATAGTGACACACACCAGTTAGTGTGGACAGTCACCTGATCCACATCTGATCACACTCTTGTCAATAAGTTCAGCATGTGTGTCACTGACCCTCCATTGGTGCGTTCACGTCACTCCTGTTGGCGAATACAATGTCGACGTAGTCCAGCTGTAACCTAGAAAGAGAAGCACACAGACCTGCCCCCCGCCCACACACACACACACACAGTCATACCTGCATAATCAAGTCAACATCCACAAAAACAGGTTTATTTTCAGCCTTTCAGGACAGAATTTCAGGACGAATTCTGCAGCTGTCATCCACTCTGATAGATGAGTTTGAACCTCGTGGGTCTCCGTACACTTCTGACAGCCATTTATTCACATTGACACACAAACCATCTTGATCAGAGATTCGGAGACTAAAATGATCACAAACCTTCTCAAACTATTCACAACCCCAAAGAAAATATCATCCGGCCACCAAAATAAACTAAACCAGAATGAGGCACAAAGTAGCCAGAAAAGAGACAAAATTAAGTAAAATAGATAAATAAATCTAAAAAGATGACAAAATAAAGCAAAACAACATACAATGAAAATAACTATAAACCACAAATAACTACATAACTACTACATGACAAAAATGGATAAACCTACTACATCTAAATACATAATAGAATCAAATAAATAAAAGAACTAAAAGGGCTTTAAAAAACTAAATCCCAAAATAAAAAACATGAAATAAGTAAGCGAAAGCTAACATTAAATTAAAAAAAAAAAAAAAACACCTGGTCAGGTGAAGTCTCATTAAGTCTAACTCAGTTTAACTCAGTATTAAGAACACCAGAACAATGCAAGTTTTGCCAGCAGCTGAGTTCCCAGCTGAACCTTGTTTCAGTGTCACAGCCAGGACAGCATCAACTGATCTCAACTTAAACTGTCTGGAAAAAGGAAGCAGCTAGATCAACATGAATTCAGCTGATTGATGAAAATCATACTGAGTCTGCGTGAATCATGTTCAGTGTCTCCATTGTTGAGGCCTCTGACCAGAGCTTTAGCAATGTACCACCACAACAGGCACTAATATGCTGGTGGACACCAGATGTGAGGGATGCCATCAACCTGAAGAAGAAGTCCTATTAACTTACTTTTTGGCTTGTGCGACTTTCAGAGGCAGCGGATACGTACCTTCAGGCCAAACAAAAGACAAAAACCTGTGTGTGGGAGGAGTTTGGAGAAACCATGGAGAACAACTTCCAGATGGCTTTCAGGAGATTCTGGTCCACCAGAAGGGAAAGCAGTGCACCACTAAAGCTGTATATGGTGGGGATGGTGCGCTGCTCAGTAGGATCCTCAGTAAGGGGGGCCAGGGTTGAATTCCTATATATACATATATACATACTGTTGTAAAGATTTTTACTTTAGTATATAGTTTTTTATATTTTGGTTTACTTTAGTCTATAGCTTTTTTATTCTGTGTTACTGTAGTCTATAGCTTTTTATATTTTGGTTTACTTTAGACTATAGCTTTTATATTTTGGCTCATAAGACAGATATACTCCTGCTTCACTAATGCAGATATTAATGTTGTGTAGAATAGTCTGCCAGACAAACGCTCATTCATACCAGAATCGGGATGTGTGATTAGAAGCAGGTACATGGCCTTAGGACAAAGGGAGGATAATGGAGACATCCTAAGGAGTCAGGCACAGACCAACACTAAGGCCTCAAAGATGGGTCAGTAAAACGTATCGGAGCTAAATGGATATGTATGTGATCAAACTGAGGAAGGTAACTAGAGGATGAGAGTAGGGAGGGCTGTTTTGCAGGAGTCAGTGGACGGACCGTTATCAAGAAGGAAGAAGAGCAACTCCTAGGAAACAAGAGGACTACGCACCTTGCAAAAATACACACTTACATGAGTTCGCAAAACATGCACGCACATAAACACACACTTTGTAACACGTATAAGAGAAGAGGTTTTTTCAGAATAGACAGGTCTTTCTTGGCTGAACCTCGAAGACTCTGTGCCTGATGAATTAGAGACAGCGAGCTAAGGCTAGAACGACCTCCTCTTAAGAGTATCTGTAACCATTTGCTTTTTCCTTAACAAAGAATTATCAATTGAAACAGAATTTTCTCTGGTTTGTCTCTTTTCTTACAATACTGGATTAACTTACGCTACTCCTTCTGATAAGATTTGGCAACTAAATATATATATATATATATATATATACACATACACATATACATATATATATATATATATATATATATATATATATATATATATGTTGGGCCACAGTCATGTGTTGAAACCAAGAAGGCCCGAAGCCCATCCATAAAACTGCATGGTTTCAACAAAGAAGCTAACATGGCTAAAACCTTCAGCAGGCTTTGCATTTTATGGCACCTTGAGATAAGGAATTACACTACCCATTGGACAGAGACCCCTGAAACCCAGCAGGGGTCCCTGCTGAAGCACCACCTGTCAATAAATAGCCGGAACTCCCTCTGCTTCACTCTCTTTTGCCCTTTCTCTCTTTTCGCCTCTTCTCTTTCATGCGCCTCTCGCCCCTTTTTCCCGCCTGCGGCCTTCTCCACCCGAAGCAAGGCCTCCGCAACCTAACTCAGAGGCGGGGGGGCTCCAGTCATCAGCCAGAGAGCCGTTCATCCAGCCGTCTGTGAGTCTACCCGCGCCAATCAAAGTGATCCCTAGACGCTACGCCGACCCGACGACCGGAGCAGAGGATCACCAGTGGAACGTAATATGCACGAGCGACCGGCCGTGACCAGGATCACTGGACTTTCCTTAAACCCAGGAGGACGCCGACCAACTCCATTGCAACCCAAGTAAGAGGCTTGTGTCTGGGCAGAGATAGTTTAGATCTTTCAGTATGTTAACATGTTTATTGATTCTGTTTTCTTTTTGTTGTGTACTTGATTGCAACCCAACGTTCACCTAAGCGGACCGGCAGTCCGTTGAAAAGTGTTGCGTTCAGAGTTCACGTTTGTGTGGGATTTGTGGCTAGCCACAAATAGGGCTAGTGGGCGTGTTTTCTTACTATCTCGCGGTTTGCATCGCCACGTACCGGTTTGAAGCTCGGCGCGAGTGTAGTGAAGTCTGCTTCACACTTTGTGCACCTATCCATTAATCCCCTTTTGTATGCTTATCAGTGGCAGTTTCCCAGAGGTTGGATTGCGGAACATTTTAAGGCTGCAAGGGGGTTTGTCTCACCTACTCTGTTCGTATCAGATGATGCAGTCCACTGCACTGCACTGCACATTTTAGTGTAGCTGTTGATAAAGAGTACCGTGGTACCGTGAGGGACCTTCTGGTGAAAAGCTGACAACTCAGCATCTTTACTGGTCTGTAAATATCAGTGCTTTGTCTGTGGCACTTATTCCGTTACAAAAAGAGCTGTACTCAGCTCATAATTGTAGATTTGCCCATCGTGATATTTCCTGCTGGAGGTTGCAAATGTTTTGGTTGTTCTCATCCCCATGTGGCTCTTTCAAAGGGTAGAGATGACAGATGGACCGATGTGGGAACAGTGCTCTTGGAAAAGGATGTGGATCTCTGTCTGTTGACAAACTGACCTGGCCAACATTCCTGCACTACAGGACGTACCTTCATCATTATGGGCTACGGGCCTTCATGAGGTTGGTTTGATTAAGAATGCAGAACCAGTAACAATCACTGCAAAATCTGATTTTCATCTGTGCCAACAACAATATCTGTTGAAATTGAAAGCGATTGAGGGTATAATGCCTGTGTTTGAGCCGTTGTGTGCAACCTCATCCCTTGCCCAAATTCTCCTGTTTGTACACCCATTTTTCAGTGAAAAAAGCATGTGATAAGGGTAGACTGACTGCATGGCGATTTGTGCCAGATTTACAAGCAGTTAACAAGGCAATCCTGGCAAGTGCTCCTACTGTGCCTAACCCTTATACAATCATGGCTCAAATTTCTAATTCAGCAAAGTGGTTTTCTGTAGTGGACCTGGCGAATGCTTTTTTCAGCGTGCCTTTGGACCCTGCCAGCCAGTTTTGGTTTGCTTTTAATTTTAAAGGTAAACCTTGGACATTCACTCGGTTATGTCAGGGTTATTGTGAGTCTCCTATCATCTGTAATGCGACTTTGAAGAAAAGTCTTGACCCTCTGGTGTTGACCCCTGGTACTGCACTTCTGCAGTACACTGGTGATGTGTCATTGGCTTGTCCTACACCTGAACATTGTGAGGCTGACACAATAGCACTCTTGAAACACCTTGCAAAGGAGGGACATAAAGCAAGTTCGACAAAACTCCAGTTTGTTCAACAACAAGTTACTGTGATTCTGCCACGCTGGGATATTCCTTCTAGGCTTTCAAGTGACAATGGTCCTCATTTTTGTGAACAAAGCTCTCTCCTAGGTGGGTATGCAGGCATTGATATGAAGAGACATTGTGCATATCATCCCGCTAGTGGGGGTGCGATAGAGAGAGCAAATGGCACACTGAAGTCTAAATTAATGAAATGTTGTGCTGAAAAAGGCTTGCCCAGGATAAAAGCCCTCCCCCTTGTTCTCATGTACATGAGGATGAGGATGAACGGACAGACTAATCTCACTCCTTTTGAGGTTCTTTTTGGCAGGCTTCCTCCGATGGATGTGGAAATTGTTCACATTCATTATAGATTGATTTAAATTTTGATCAGTTTAGTTTGATTTTGCTTTTCATTAGTATTCATTATTCATATTCACTGGATTTCTGTAGTCAGTGGTTCTCCAGGGTTTCCCCACAGAGGTTTTACCTGATGGTGAGTGTAGTTAGTACCTCTAAGTCTTTTACTAGCTCTTTGTCAAATTTGGGGCTAGAGGTTTGGCTTGGATGAGACCGTAGAGGTAAATTATGCTGGTTTTTGGTTTTCTTTCTTAGCTCATATCTTATGGGCTTTTACGGACTGCTTTCATAGCAGCATACTTTCCATCTGTAGTCTAGCAAAATTCTTTATTTTACTCAATTATTTACTTCTGATTTTACAATCATCTCTATATTGCATGCTCTCTAAAATTTTAAGGTTAATACATATTCATATAGTTACAAAAAAGGGAGGGGTGGGGGTGATGGAATTATTAGTCTTGGCTACTCTGACCTAAGTCATGAGTGCAGTTTACGCATATTCATATCTCTGTCCTTGGTTTTTTGTCTGGCAAATCTATATTTCTGTCAGTGGTCTGTTGTTTTGTATAGATGCAAGATTATTATTAAGGTCAGCATGACATTGACGTTAATCTATAAGCTTCTGCCACTGCTTAAAATTTCTGTGTTCTGTGTTACTTTTTCATTTCTGCATCAAATCTTCTGATGTATGGTTTGACCCGTTTGCATGCAAATGTCATATTAAATCTGCTGAACTTGGACCATCTCTCAAGTCTTTATTCCTTATTAAACTAGGACTCTCAGTCTGGCCCAGATAGTCACCCTGGTGGTTAAAACATATGATACAGAGGTATGAGTAGGTTTTTTTTCCACAACGGTCATGGTCCATTGAGATCCCTGTCTAACCTCATCTCTCAGCTTGTTCATCATCATAGCAAACAAGAAGGAGGCTCATGGCTGATCCTTGGTGCAGTCCGACTTCCACCTTGAACTCCTCTATCACACCTATGGCACACTTCATCACCTTCTTATAGCTCATACATGTCCGGTTCCACTCTAACATACTGCTCTATCACTCCAGACTTCCTCATACAGTGTCACAGTTCCTCTCTAGGCACCCTGTCGTAATCTTTTTCTAGATCTACAAAGACACAGTGAAGCTCCCTCTGGCTTTCCCTGTACTTCCCTATCAACATCCTTGAGGCAAATACTCCATCTGTGGCACTCTTTCTCAGCATGCAACCATGCTTCTGCTCACAAATGCTCACTTCTGTCTTTAGCCTAGTTTCTATTAATTTTTTGCACAGCTTCATTCTATGGCACAACTCTGTTTGATTGTTGTTTATTATTAGATTTGCAAACATCCTAATTTAAAAGCCGGATATAATAAAAGCATTTAAGAAACACCAAAATCAAAATAGCAATACAATGCAATATTTGTCTGTGTGTCATACTTATTCAAACTTGAACGAAAAAGAGAAGAGAGATATTTTTAACATTGACTTGAACATAAAGTCTGAGCAGTGTGAATATGATAAGGCAGGACATTCCATAGCTTTGGTGCTGCCAGTGCAAAAATCTTGATCACCTCTATACTTCAGTGTTTAACATCTAGAAGCAGCTGGTTGGTTAACTGCAGTCTCTTACTTGTGTATGGATGTGCAGGGGTTCTGAGAGATAAGAGGGTGCCATTCCATCAAAAACTTTAAAAGTCAGCAATAAAATCTTGAAATCAATTCTGAATCAGATGGAGATCCAATTATGGGATGACAAGACTGGAGTTATGTGATTTTGCCTTTTAGTGCCAGTTAAAATTTGAGGTGTAGCATTCTGAACCAACTGCAAACCAACTTACAGCATGTTACAGTAATTCGTGGTTTTGTTGCCTAAACATCAGGTAACAAAACCATAAAAAATATTTTCCAGGTCAATTTCTGGTAGATAGAGCTTCAGCTTAGCAATGACCCGTAGGGGGAAAAAAGCTTAATTTTACCACAGAATCAATTTGTTTGTCCAATTTAAAAGAGGTGTCAGAACTCACACACAGATTCCTGACAGCAAAGCGACTACATGAGACCAAAGGGCAAAGAACATCACCTGAACCACAGACCACATCTAATTTACCAAACCACGTGGACCTCCGTCTTATTTTCATTAAGGTTCAGAAAATTAATTTTCAACCTAATTTGTATGTCTTTGAGATCATCTATCAGTGGCTGCCATGAAGAGTTGCTGTCTGACCTGATGAGCATATAAACCTGGATATCATCAGCAAAACAATAAAAAAATCAATATTCCAACCATCCATCCATCTTTTAAGCTCTCCCCAGCCACTTTGTCCAGGTCATCTGGGGGGATTCCAGATGGGACATGCCCAGAAAATCTCACTAGGGTGGTGTCCAGGAGGCATCCTCACTATATGCCCAAGCCACCTCACCTGGCTCCTCTCAATGCAGAGCAGCAGCCCTACGCTGGGCCCCTCCCAGAAGACCAAGCTTCTCACCCTATCTCTAGGGGAGAGCTTGAACACCCCAGGGAAACTCATTTCTGTTGTTTTTATTCGCAGTCTTGTTATTTCTGTCACTACCCATAGCTTGTGACCATAGGTGAGAGTAGGAATGTAGACTGACTGGTAAATGGAGAGCTTTGCCTTTCGGCTTAGCTCCTTCTTCATCACAACAGATGGATACAGAGTATGCATCACTGTGGCACATCACTGTGCCTATTGATCTCCCACTCTATTCTTCCCTCACTTGAGAGCCAGACCCTGAAATACTTGAACTCCTCCACTTAGGGCAGTACCTGATCCCCGACCCAGAGAGGGCACTCCACCCTTTTCCGACTGAGGAACATGGTCTCAGATTTAGAGGTGCTGATTCTCATCCCAACCATTTCAGATTCAGCCGCGAACTTCTCCAGTGAGTGTTAAAAGGTACTGGCCTGATGAAGCCAACAGAACCACATCTGCAAAAATCAGAGACCCGATTCTGAGGTCACCAAACCAGACCCCCTTAACCTCTTGGCTGCGTCAAGAAATTCTGTCCATAAAAGTAATGAACAAAATTGGTGACAAAGGGCAGCCCTGGTAGAGTCCAAAACCCCTTGGGAAACAAGTCTGACTTACAGCCAACAATGCAAACCAAACCATGACACCAGGTGTACAGGGACTGGAAAGCCCACATAAACCCCATACTCCCAGAAAATCCCCCACAGGAATCCCCAAGGGATATGGTTGAAAGCCTTCTCCAACCCTACAAAACACATGTAGACTGGTTGGGCAAACTCCCATGCCACCTCCAGGACCCTGCCAAGGGTGTAGCGCTGGTCCACCATTCCACGGACAGGAAGAAAACCACACTGCTCCTCTTGAATCTGAGATTCAACTGTCCAGTGAACCCTCCACTCCTGTACCCCTGAATAGAACTTACCAGGGAGGCTGAGGAGTGTGATCCCTCTATAATTGGAGCACACCCTTCTGTCCCCTTTTTTTAAAGAGGGGGACCACCACCCGGGTCTGCCAATCCAGGGGCTGTCCATGTCCACGAGATTTTGCACAAGCATGTCAGCCAAAACAACCACTCAACATCCAGAGAATTAAGGAACTCAGGGCAGATCTCATCCACTCCCAGTGCCCTGCCACTCAGGAGTTTCTCAACCGCCTCGGTGACCTCAGCGCCAGAGACAGATGAGCCCACCTCCAAGTTCAAAGGCTCTGCTTCCTCATAGGAAGGTGTTTCAGTGGGATTGAAGAGGTCTTCAAGGTATCCCCCACACTGACTCACAATGTCCCAAGTTGAGGTCAGCAGGGCACCATCCCCACCATACACAGTGTTGGTGGTGCACTGCTTCCCCCTCCTGAGCCACTGGATGAGGGACCAGAATTTCATCGAAGCTGTCTGGAATGCGTTTTCCATGGGCTCTCTGAACTCCTCCCATGCCTGGATTTTTGCCTTGGCCACAACTGAAGCTACAGTCTGCCTGGCCTGCTGGTACCTATCCACTGCCTCTAGAGTCCCACAAGCCAAAAAGGCCCTATAGGACTCTTGCTTCAGCTTGATGGCACCCCTAACCACTGGTGTCTACCAGCATATTTGTGGATTACCACCATGACAGGTACCAACCATCCTATGGCTACAGCTCTGGTCAGCTGCCTCGACGATGGAGGCACAGAACATGCTCCATTCAGACTCAATGTCCCCCACCTCCCCTGGGACATGGCTAAAACTCTGTCAGAGATCGTTGTTGAAGCTCTCTCTGACAGGGGACTCTGCCAGTCATTTCCACCAGACCCTCACTATAGGTTTGGGTCTGCCAGATCTTACCGGCATTTTCCCCCACCATTGCAACCAATCACCACCAGGTGGTGATCTGTTGACAGCTCCACTCTTCTCTTTACCTGAGTGTCCAAGACATGTGTCTGCAAATCTGATGACACAACAATGAAGACAATCATCGATCTGCGACCTGGAACCTAAGGTGTCCTGGTGTCAAGTGCACATGTGAACACCCTTATGCTTGAACATGGTGTTTGTAATGGACAATCCGTGATGAGCACAGAACTCCAAAACCAGATCAGAAAGGCCATTCCTCACAATCACACCCCTCCAGGTCTCAATGTTGCCCACATGAGCATTGAAGCACCCCAGTAGAATGAGGAAGTCCCCAGTAGGGGCACTCTCCAGCACCCCACTCAAGAACTCCAAAAAGGGTGGGTATCCCAAACTTCTGTTTGGTGCATAAGAACAGAAAACAGTCTAGACAAGAAAGATCAGCCTAGAACAGTTGGGTTAGGACTTGTCTTTTTATCATAGGCTGCACAACGTGTTTAAAAGCAGCTGGAAAACAGCTGATCTTCAGGAATTACTTTTCAAAATGAGAATACACTGTCTGAAAAACATCTCTAAAGCATCTCTATAGAGACATGAAGGAAGGATATCTAAAGGAAAGGTGCAAGACTGTTGTTGATGTTTGTTGTTTTTCTTCCACTTTGTCCCAGCACATCTACACTCCTGTCTGAGAGTAGGTCTTGTCAATTAGGCAGGGCTGAGATCGTCACATGATCTATTTTGTTTTAAAAGGAGCCAGACAATCCAGAATATCAGTGAAGGTGGAGCTAAAACGAATAGGGAACATCGCAGAAGATTTACCCTTGCTGGATTTAAAATAAAGCCTAAGGTCTCCATCTCATAGTCTTCAGGCCTCACTGAATAAGTTTGATGTTAAAGTCCACCTGCTGAGAGTTACTGCTGCTGAAGGAAACATCTACTCAGAGTTTCTGCTGCTCTGTGATGCAGGGAGTGCTTAGGATTCCCCAAAGTTGTTTTGTTTTGTTTCCTCTTTTAAAAAAAGCCACATTATATAAGGTTTTACATTGTTGTTCATTTCAACTTGTATTTGTATAGTATTATCCCCCGCAAACAAAACCAAAAACATCAGATTAAAAGAGATGGTTCTAATTTCTGAACAACTGTAAAGTCAAGATTTAATCATCAGCAATCAGAAATCTATTTTTATGTTAATCCTTGGCTGTAAAAAAAAATAAAGAAATAAAAATATTTACCTTCTATGATGTGTTTCCGTGACAGCCCCCGCTCTGTCTCTGCCCTGCAAGCACACAAATTCATACACATAAAGTGAGAAAAAGTTAAATGTAATCTTACAAACTGAATCAGAAAAGGTTTTCTGATATAGAAAATAAATGTATAAAATAAACACAGTGACTTTTAAAGTTGCATCTGGTCAGTTACCTTGTCCAGAGGAGACATTTCTGGACTCTGAGGAATCTGGGATAGGCCATCACCATAGAAATATGTGTTATGATCTTGAAATTGCAATTAATCCTAATCTTTCTCCCACTGCAGCTAGGAGTGCCAGGGGACAGGGCAATCTCAGTGAGCTCTGGGCTCCGACACACCTGCAACCAGTTGTGCTCTAATCAGCCGGCTTCATAAGCCACCCTTACCTGATTTCTTGTGAGAGATTATTGTTCTTCGCCTCCGAGGCTTTTGTGTGTTTGCAGTATACCGCAGAGGAAATTCAGTTCCCATATTGTTCCTAGCGCCAGTGAGCCTTGTACAATTTTTGTTTTTGTTTTTGTTTTTTTGAAACACTACAGTGTATTCATTAGTTTCCCATGTGAATGATGATTTTTCGTTTAACCTTTTGGTTGTTACTTTTCAGCAAGAGCTGCTAGTCGTTGCATTGTTACATGAGGAATAAATATCTGAGTTGGACTTGGCAAATAAACTTTTGGACTATAACTCTGCAACTGGGTCCCGGACTCCCTTACTGGTCGTAAAAATATGGACTGAACTGACTGAGGAGTACCACCAAGCTCTGAACGAGGGCTTCTGCTTCATTAATTCTAAATATCAACATTGTGTCATCTAGTGTTAATTAATACAAATGCCCATTTCTATGACACTCTTCATTATGTTCAACCAGCAGTCCTTACATTTTCTGGACAGTAGAGGAAACGGATCATCCAAGCTATTTCAGTATCCAGAGTCTGTTCTGGTGTTATATCAGAGTCCAAAGTTTATTTCCACTTCTGTGATGCCAGCATTGATGCAATAAAGGACTTCAAGATTTAAGAGCAACATATTACATTACATTTTATTTAGCAGACCCTTTTATCAAAAGCAACTTACAAACAAGAGGAACAAAACCAAAGGTAGACCTCCAGAATTCCAAAAATGTAATTTCAAAAAGTAATTTACAAAGTGTGAGCAGAAAAAAACTATCAAAAGTACAGCTAGAGAATAACTTCTATTGGAAAAGTTAAAAGTAGAGTTAGATTCTATTAGTTGTATAAGGGAGGTAGGAGAGAAGATGAATTAGGAAGAAATGTGTCTTCAAGAGCCTATTGAAGATAGAGAGGAACATCCCTGCTCTAATAGCAGTTGTTTTCTGGTTCCACCAGCTGGAGGACAAGCCAATAGAACATCTGCTGGGAGGTTGCTGGTTGTGTGACCCAGTGATCTTAGGTGCTGGATTTAGACTTCAGTTTCAGTAGAAGTATGGGTTTACATCACATCACTTTTAGCGACAACATTTGAAACTGACTCTGGGTAAAGCTATTTTGTTCCCTAATATCAATTTGAGTCCCATGTTGGGTGCAGGAGACACATTGTATCTTAGCATTGTATCAGTGGTGCACTCAACACCATTGAGTTCTATTTAAAAGATAGGGACTTCTTTGTGTCTAAGTACAGTCAAGTCTACTTTCTACAGTCAAGTCTCATATTTGATTCAAAATCAAATATGAAGAGGTAGCATTTTGTTTTTATGCTCTTCACATGAACAACAAACTCCCAGAAAACTGCAGGTCTAACTGCAGGATCGAAACGCTCAGCTGTTTTACATCATGGTTAAAAACTTTTCTATTTGCTGCTGTTTATCAAAACATTTGTCACTTCCCCACATTGCACTGGAACTTCAATTTTGTGCACTTATCCATCTGTTTTTACTGTTTCACTCTATTGGTTACTTAAATTCTACTTTAAATGTACTTTTATTTTTTTTCTTGTATGTTTGCTGTACATTCTGTGTAAAGCACTTTGAACATTGTACCTGAAATGTTCTAGTGCAATGTAAGAACCTGTACCATGACTTGTCAATGTAGTTAGTTATGTATGACTTGATTTTCTCTGCATTGTAGTGTGTTTCGATATAACAGCAGCAACTTGGTTAGAGAAGAATAACAATCATTCATGACATCCAGGTTTTTCCCCAGCTGGAAGGTGTAGTGGCGATGTAGAATTTTAAGTCCAGGAGGTCTTAAAATCACCAAGCTCTAAGTCGACATATGAGAAGGAATCACCAAGATCTAAGCCAAGAGAAGAGGTATGGCTGCATTTCCAGAGGGACATCTCTGCAATGGACTGGCAACCTGTCCAGGGTGTACCCCTGCCTCTCGCCTGTGATGGGCTGGGATAGGCTCCAGCAGACCCCCG
>JAOWBL010001658.1:0-14963 GCA_028564865.1 Zenarchopterus dispar
ATCCATCCATCCATCCATCCATCCATCCATCCATCCATCCATCCATCCATCCATCCATCCATCCATCCATCCTTTTTCTGCTGCCCCTGCTGGATTGTGATGGCTACAGTCTGATCAGTGATCTACAAAACTGTAATAATAATAATAATAATAATAGTAATAGCAATAATTATGATAGACTGAAGTGTGAAATGACTGACAGAACTGCAAACTCTGCCCCTGTCAAAGTTGTCTCCTACTTTGTCCTACACTGCCAAACAAGATCCAGGATACTTACTATTCTCCACATTCACAGCTTACACCTGCCAAAATATCCTTTTCCTGCTGACCAGGGCTTCAGGAACTGCTGATTCTCATCATGGCTAAATGACATCTGACTGAAAACCACCTCAGAACCTGTTAAAGCTCTCCATTTGCTAAAGCCAGCAACAGCACATCATCTCCAAAAACTAAAGACTTCATTAAATTTAGTTTTAAAACATGTGCTTTATTTTTACTGAAGAGAACAAGTTCCCCAACCAGCATGGATATGTGCTTGTTGCTGCAGAAACAAACAAGGAGTGCATTCAAGCTGCAATGCAGTCTTTTCTTGTATCACATTTGATTGTATATTTCAGAGTTATAAGAGACATCAAACAAGACAGGGACCATAATATAACTATTGTGACAGGAGAAAGGTGTGTTTCTCTTCCTTTATTTTAACCCACTATTCATTTTCATGTTTTCACTACTTTGAGATCACTGCCAAGGTATTTTATTAGGTTTTATTCTTCTGTAAGTATTAAGGTGTTTGTATATGTGTCCATGCCAGTGAAAAGTGTTAATCTGTTGCCTGACTTAAGAAACAGCTTGTTGAGGACATGATCACATCCTCTCCTCTTTTCCAAGCAGACAGCGATACACGACACCAGTGCAAAGAGAACATGTGGTAATCTTCCGGCTGGTCATTCCATCAGTAAGTGAGACTTTGTTATTAATGAGATATTCCGTTAGTTAAGTAGATTTTAATCCTTATCAGTGTCAGTTTTCTTTGTAATGTAATCCACATCGGAGCTGTGGTGTAGACGGGCTCCATTCGGGTTACCTATCCATACCCACTGCAGTCTGAACCTGCCTTCATAGACCAACATATGTGTACACGTTTAAAAAGTCCTTGTTATGCCTGGAAGCAGGTCTCTGCTGGTGCCCTAGTTTAACACATTATACGCATCACACAAGAAATGCTTTTTATGACTGGCATTGTTATGGCGCACGCAGACGTAAAGATGTACTTACTCATTGCAATTTAAACACACATACAGAAGCCTAGACACCCAACCTCAGCCCAGACATCAAAGAAGTGAAAAGAAGCCCCAACGGCTTTGTTAAGCAACAGGAGAAAAGCTGTCAAATAAAACATTTAAAAATCTAGGTTACTGGAACACATGAATATCTTATGCTGCTCTTTTTATGTGGGAGAGTGACACAGTGATTTGAAGAGGAGCAGAGATGTTCTACGCCTCTGCAGAGCATAACCTGATTTCCCTCTTCTGCTGTATTTTCAAAATAAAAGATATATCTCATTTCTCTCCATTTTTTGGAGTGAACACCCTGTTTGTGAATGATACACATAACATTACTCCTCAGGGACATTATGGCAGATGTCCATCAGAGCCAGCTGCTCTAAATACATCCTTGTTAAAAACTCATCCTTAATCTTAATGGATAAAGAAAATTTAAATTGGCACTGCGGCTTCAAGCAATGAGTCATCCAACCAGGAAACAGTTGCTAAAAACCCTGTGGGCAGAGTTTAAATGGTAATGTTGTTTACCTGGCAATCAATCACTTGCAAGAGGAACCGAGGCCAATCTGTTAAGGCTGATCTAACCTTCAAGATGTTCACCAACATTGTTTACCGTTGATAATGAACGGTGGGATTCTGACTGTAACACAAGATTAGATATCCAACAGAGTCTTAATGTTTGAAGCACATATGAGGTGCTCTCACTATCCTACAAACCTTATCAACAAGGCAAAAGGAAGGAAAAAGGTTGATCTGAAAGTGATGGAAGCAATCTTGCTGTTACAGTATGAAAGACTGGGCCAGCAGATTTATTTAGACTTTTATTAGATATATTTATTAGATATTTTATTAGATATTAGATATATATTATCACTGCAATTTGATTATATTCATGAATTTTTGCATTTTGAATCTGCAAGATACTCTTAAATTCCTAAACTCCTAAGTTTCACAGTGTGGTGCTACATTTGTAAATGCATCTTAAAGCTGTACTGCATGAAACAAAGAAAAACAGGAAAACAAGAAAACAAGTCTTACGTTAAGCTTGTTCAGAGATCGCTTTAGAATCTCTGGTCTCTGAGGCATCTGGAATCAAACATGACAAGGTGGAAATGTGTACTGTGGTCAAACAAATCATTATTTTTGATCTTATTGGGGGGTACACAGATATTTTGTGATCTGAATGAATGAAAGACAAAAAGGATCATTCAACAGCAACAAGTCCAAAAGCCAGCTCATAGTGGATCGAAATTTACACTTCTATGGCGACAACATTAATTGAGACTTTAGAGCAACATAGTTCTCTTCTTCAGTTCAATTCAGTTCAGTTCAATTCAAGTCAATTCAAATTCAATTCAAAATACTTTATAAATCCCCAAAGGGAAATTAATGAAATGCCTTTTCTAGCCTTATCTATACATTCTTCAACAAGGCAATGCAAACCCACATTTTTCACACTTTCTAGGACAGGGCTGGTTGCACTGGTTGCAACAATGCAACGTCCAACAACAATGACCCCATACAGCCACACAACTAAATATTTGCGGAGGTAACAGGAAAATTTGACAACTAAGTTGTTTTATTTGTATTCTCAATAACGTAATATCTGTTACAAGCCTAGAATGCACAACTAGATGTACACTAATTCAAAGTGAGAATTACTGGGGTGGGGCGTGGGGGAGGTTTGTTTGTTTTTATTTATTTTTAATTTTTCTGTATTGTGCTGTTTCTGATCAGAATTTGTATGATTCCCTTATATGCACACACTGAATTTAAAATCAAAACTGGAAACAAATCAGTATTCAGGTCAATCTTAAAAGAATAGTCCAAAATCCACACTCCAGAACAAACTGCATTATGTACTGTATTTCTGAAAATGGTGTATCTCACAAAATGTATTCTGTATTTCCCCTGTCAGCAACAGAAATTTTAGAGAAAGATAAGACCTAACTGCAATCACCACAAAATACTGAACAAACGGCGATGATACAAAACGTCGGTGAATGCAGCACTTCACATTTTGCTTCTCATTCGCTGACACTCACAGTCACACACAAGCAAGTCAGTGGGTTGCCATGTGGTATTCATGTGTCACTCTTGAAAATGTCACTATACTGAGAGAAAGAGACGGTGACTGAACCACCAATTCTGTGATTAAGTGTGTGACCGCGACACCTCCAGAACAGCAGTCATAGGTGTGTAAAAGTGTTCACTCTTCACCATCTGTCTGTTCTCCAAACCATGTACTCCTTTTGAAGGTCATGGTCGCAAGAAGTCAGTCTCTTAGACTATCATTCACTTGTAAATGAAGGCAAACAGTGGTACAATCAAACTCATTTTCCAAAGGCCTAGTCACACCTTAATGATTTAGTCAACATATACCACTTATGAAAAATGTACTAAATATGGGTAGGTTTTTCATTAGTTAAGAGCATGATGCAGCATATTGGCATATGTTGTAGTATGGCAAGATCGTCAAAAACTTTTGCACATGCACAATATTTCTAGATGTATGCTAGTGTACTGCTCATACCACGTTCACACGTTACTTGTAAGTTACTAAAAAATCGAAATATGTTGACATAATGTCTAGCATACGCAGGACTTATTTCTTACCTATGAGTGACTTCCTTTGAACCTATGTGTAACTTGTGTCAAACTTATCTCCAACGTGTATTGATGTATGCAGACATTTCCAACTTACAGCCACTGTATAACGGCATATTGGCAGCATTTAAAAGAATTGATATATAAAAATATAGTTCACAGGAGGAACCCCTCAGTACTCACCTCAAGACTCAATGGTGAGCAGAGGTCCATCTGAGGGATGGAAGATTCAGCAAGGCTGAGATGAGAATAGGTAGCAGCTGTCCTTCAACATCAGCATGACCTCATCAATTTGATGCTGTACCAGTTACGTGTCAATAGAGTCAGGAAGAGAAGAGGTGAACGGAGGATAGGGAACTGGCTGAGACCATGGATCAGGAGATGACAGCGGTTTGGTATGTATGACCAGGTAATGGTGGAACTCTGTTGGTGAGAGGAGGTAGAGGCCACAGATGCAACCACTGATGCCACTGACGATGACATTGGACCCTGCATCATCTCCATCAGGGTAAGCGTGAGGGTTTGGGTAATGATGGATACTCCTAGTTCCAGATCCATGGACACGCTTATACACACTATGTATATGCTCAAAACTGAAAAAAGAAGTTTGGCGTATATAAGTGTTTCAGAGAAAATTTTATGTCAGCATTTGCTGGCTAAATTGTCAAAGTATGACAGGGCCCTAGAGGTATGTGATCAATATTGCCTAGAAATCAAGATAAAATGCCACCTTCCTTTGAACAAGCATGCATGGAAACCTGCAGTATGTGTGCATCAGTGTAGATCAGTTGTTCTTGTGAGTCATCAGGCAGAAATATTGCAGTCTTTTACATCAAGAGTCCTGGATTACATATCCTGTTCCAATGTTACAAGTTATTACGCCTCTTGCACAACTTATCACTGTTCCCTGAATATTAAGTCATTGAGCATGTCCTTTGTCTTTTGCACTCCATCTGCTGGTATTTTTTTTTCTTCCCTGAGAGTCTTTGTATGCATCAATGTCAGCCACCCTCCCTACTGGCTTCTGATTTATGAATCCTGTCCTGGTCTGTCATTGCCGCCTCCAGACGGGAGCACTGATGGGCCAGTGTGTCGAGTCTGTCACCAGGAGAATCGCCTCATGTCCACAAACGTCATGAATATTCTTTTGACAACCTGTGGCCTGCAGCATTTCAGACCTAGATGATGCAAGACTGTACAAGTAAGACAGTGCAAATAATTTAGCATTCCTTGTGACATTAAACTTACAAGAAATTCTGGCTTATTTCATTTTGTCAGTAGATCTTATAACATTGTGAGTGCAAATCACATTTCTGCATGCCATTCAGTCTCCTAGTAAAAGCAAACCTGGTGGGATTTATTTATCTTTGTCAGAAAACATGATACTACTATAATTTTCCTATTACTCTGTTTTAGCACAATATTTTCAAACATTTTCACACAAAGCTTCTCCTGGCAGCTGCAGATCCAAACTATCATTCCCAGTGTGGTGGGCATTAGGACAGAAGGGCAACCTGAACTCTAAAAATACAGGAAGCTCCATTGGTCTCGGGGGCTTCTATAATAACAGAAACCCAGGGTGTGATACAGTGTAATTATCACAGACAGAGGCTCCAGGGCAGAGCTCTGGAGTACACACAACGTAGGTCATGCTTAGAAACAGGCATCCTACAATCCTGTCTTCAGAGACACATCCATCCATCTGTCTACCTACCACTCTTCAAACTACCTGATGATCCTCCAGGTTTACTCCACATTTATTTGAGAGAGAGCTATACTCTGAATATGCCAGTGATGTTCTGTATATGAACAGGCTAATGTCTGTCATTAATGTTTGCTGCTTATTTAAAGTTGGAGTAGATGATCATTTCATTCATTTTTCTATCATCTATGGTTGAGGTGGTTTGGTGTCTTGTCATTTGGAGGAAAACCTTAATTCCTGGCTTCCGTTAGCCTCTTTGCTTATGTTATAGTCTAACATTATATCACACCCCTAGTTTGTGAGGGTTACATTGTAGCTAATTGGTGCATTTGCATGTTTTTCTAAAATAATCTCAAATAACTAGTTAGCTGCTCATAGATAAAGTGAGCCGAAATAATGCTATTTTGGCGATGTTGTTATGACCTTTAACAATATATGGTGCAAGCAAATCAAGAGAAAGCTATGATCTGACTTGGGATGCCAAGAATCAAGTGATTAGGTAGACTTTTGAACTCTCAATATGATTTCTTCATGGTAAAACACCATGGTTACGATCAAAGTTACGGCCACATTCTGTTGCTATCTCTAGAGTATTGGCTTTTGATCAATAGCAAACTTGTTTAAGTACAGTGCAGTTACTGATGCTGCTTTTCTGAGACATGTCACATTCTTGTAAAACAAGAATGTGACACACATAATACAAGTCAATTGTGTTTTATTTGGATGGAAATGGTCTCTAAAGCCGAGCTTTTTTATTGTAAAATTGGTGTGCTGTAGGTGTATAATGAGAAAATAAAATACACTTTTATACAGCCCAATAGAGTAAACTTTTAGCAGCCAAGGAGGATGCAGTTCTACACAAAAACTCAAGTTAATTGTGTTTTGGTTTACACCTTACATATACAGGTATAACATTTCCTATGAAAATAACAATGTCTTGAATGATGTCTTCTTCATTTGGCTCCAGATCTGGGAGCACTTGTTAGCTGCAGGTTAACAATATCAGCATATCCTCATCAACACCTTCATAATAATACATTTGGAGGCATGGGCCTTGGAAGGGAAGTGGAAAGATTCTTACAAACATCACCCACTCCACTTTTAAGTGTGCTCATTTTCACTTTTTGTTTTGCTTGGGTAGCTTCAGCCTGTCTTCCATCCCACTCTTTTCATTGCAAACAGATGTAAATTTCAATCTTTTTTGAAATTCTGAAAGAGAAAATGCTGTTTTTATTCATGTATCCATTTTAGCATGCAGCCTAGGGCTACCTGGGGTGAGAACCAAAACCACACCTGCCCAGGAGAACCCAGTACCACCAGCACTAATAAAATATTCAGTGACCCACTAAACCTTGGCTGGACTGTAAAGGAAAGATAGCCCTAAGTCTGGCATCATTACATTGCCTTGCATTCACATGCAAGCACACAAGTTTAAAAAAAAAAACCTTTGCATACACACACATTTTCCTGTCACCACTTCAATACACACAAACCTTGTGAGTATTTAATGCCATGCTCCCTCCCAGGTTGGTATCAACTGTCATTTGGAGATAAAGTCTCAGATGTTTCCATACTTCTCCTTGTCCCTGTGCATTCACCACAGTGATGCAGATGAAACAATAGGACCACTGATATCTTGGCTCCCTCATTCAGGCTCTGTCTACCTCTCAAAGTCTCCATAATGTGTAACCTTATGCCCACACAACTTTTGTCTCATTCATTGCTGTTTACGACAACCTAAAAGGCCGAATTGCTATTAATCAGCGGGGATTACTCCTGCTTTTATTTTTAAACCAACCAAAATGACATCTGTGGCATTGGGGAGATGGCGTAATTGATCTGTCAAAATGCTCATGCCAGAGAGTAGCATTTGGGAATCAGATGATCCTTCTCAGTTGCTAACGGCAGCACATCCATTAATCAGGGATCAGGCCGGCTATTATCTGTAACAGCCAAGATAGAATTGCTCACAGCGTCATGTTGTGTCCCTGACAGCTGAGGAGAGAGGAGTCATTGCTTCCTTCAATAGCGGCATTTTTAAAGAGGCGCGTTGTGCTGGTAGCAACAGTGCTTCATCCATCAGCTGCAAAGAGGAAGAAAGGTCAGTCGACATTTGCTTTGAATTCCTTTGGGATGATTCAGAGGTTTACTGATAAAAGCCACCTACATTGAAAACAACAAGTATAATCACAAATATGAAAAGATAGTTATAAATATTTTTCCAATTCAAGTAGACAGTGGAGTCCACATCACAGCTGTAATGAAAACAAGACAATCAGAATGCATCCTGGATAATTTCCTTTCCCCTGTGGTGTTGAAAGATGGAAATCTCCACGCCTGTTATCTTATTGCCTAACTCTTACAGCAGGAATAGACAAAAATCTAAACTGGTCATGCAGACAACAGTTAACAGTAATGAAATGAAATACGTTTGTATTTTTTTCTCCCACCCAGCATGATCCTAAAAGTCATTTCCTTTCTTGGATTTGGAATTCATCTGTGTCTAAACTCTTTGTGGGTCCAGCCAAGGGGCAGAACTAAGGAGCCAATTATCAAGCAAAAAAATAGTTTGATTCAGAGTTAAAGGAGCGTTTATTTAAACAAAAGCCATTAGTTTTCACTAAATGTAACTATTTGCATTAGTTTATAATACCCAACCTTTACCATTTAGTTTATAATGTGTAAAATTTTAGATTTTCCCATGAGAATGGATTGCTAAATCATTTACTTTATTAATGTGTCTGACCTTTCTGACTATTCTTTATGGGAGCTAATTGATGGTGTAAAAAATAATTTTCTTCTAAAATTCCTAAGACTTGACTCTAGGCTACCTCTTCATAAATTTTCAATTAACCAGATATTAGGTCAAAACAACATCATGAAAAAATATTAGTCAAATTACCTGTGACACACTGAGAAGCAGTTTTTGGCAGTGACGGAGTGGTTTCTTCTTTACTGATCCTTTCCGACAGTTGCCAGGATACTAAAAGGACAAAGCACAGTGTCTTCAAAACTTCATTAATATTTTGCTGCCAATATTTACCTTTAGTTCATGTTGGAATTTAATTTTAATATGGAAAGTAGTGAATAAAAGAGTGGCCCGTGTAAGTGTTTTGTATTCATACATTCACCAGCCAGTTTATCAATGAAATGATAAAGTAGAAGCAGCCCTAGTACTAGGATAAAATTCCGTAGCATCTGCGATTTAGGATTCCTGAGTTTACCCACAGATCCATATAATTAAGCTTGATTGACAGGGATTCGCACATTTCTAATTTAGCTATAGATGCTTAAACTAAAGTGCAAGAACATGAGGCTAGTTTACTAGTTTGCGTTTGCTTTCAACAGTCCTAGAAATGTACCAGTAATTGATTATGAGGTTTGACAACATCATAAGCTATTGATTTGATGCTAAAGCTAGCCAAAAGTTAGCATATCCTCACCTGCTCCTCAGAGGAAACCCAGCTGCTCGGGTCTGCCGTAGTCACTGTTTGAGTGTAGGAATTGCAAAGAAAGCAGAACGAAAACAGCAAGTAATAAACTGATTAAATTGATGGCCATACCTGTTTAGTTTTATGGCAGAATCTGACTGTTTTTAGCTCAAATTTGGTGTTCAAAAACTGATGATTGCAGATTCAGATTGCATTTCACTCAAACTCAACTTTATTTATATAGCACCTTTAAAACATAAGTGTAACTCAAAGTGCTTTACAGAATAAAATAAAGCATGAAACTAGCAACAGATGACAAATAAAAGTAAACACGTTAAAACGTTGATAAAATACATATGCACATAAAAGTATAATATTAAGAAGTTCATCCATCCATCCATCCATTTTCTTGACCCGTTGTTCCATTTCTGGGTCATGGGGGTCTGCTGGAGCCTATCCCAGCCCATCACAGACGAGAGGCAGGGGTACACCCTGGACAGGTCGCCAGTCCATCACAGATTAAGAAGTTCAGTAGAGCAATAAAAAATAGATAAATAGATAATGAAATAAAGCATAGGCTCAAAAAGGAAGGTCTTAAATTTACACTTAAAACCTATTGGAGAGTCAGTGTTTCATATTCAGATTGGTAGCTGGTTCCACCGGGTAGGAACCTGAAAACTAAAAGGTCTGCCTCCCATTCTGGACTTGGACACTCTGGGAACAGTAAGTGAGCCAGCAAAGTGAGACCACAGTGCTCTGGTTGGTTGATATAGAACACTGAGGTCTTTAAGACAAGATGTGGCCAAGATATTTAGAGCTTTATGAGCTTTTGTATGTATTTTTGTTTTAATTTTGGTGTAAATGAAGATTTTGCAGAATCTGATTTTGAGCTTTAACAGTACTAAGCATAACATGTTAGGTCAGTCATCTTCACAAAAAGAGCAAAGCATACAAAGCAGGTTCTCATCCTTGTTTCTGCTGTCTTGGTCACCTGGTTTAACTTATCCTCGATGCTGCGCTAACTTCTTCTCATTGCACATACAAGTTACCTTTAAGGCCCCAGCCAGGTTCTTCTATGCAGAACATATAGGTGGTCTAATCTTCCTTTTTTAAAGACTGTAATCCCAGAAAGAAAGAAACAAAAATCTGCTGATTCAAAACAGACTCCTACAGCTATAATGGATGATTTTGTGTCTGAATGGTTTTTTTTAATACATAAAGAAGTCATCTTATAGACATGTTAAAAATGTAAAAATAAAAAAAAGACTTTTTTTTAATTTTTATCAAAGGGGACTTTAAAATTAAAAAGAACCCAATATTATACAACTTGTACTCTTAATCCCTTTCTTGAGATCAACCTTTATATTTCTTACAGTTACATAATGATTTAGTTCTTTCATCATAAATATTTACAGGCATTGTACCATATCTGGTTAAATCTAGACCTCATGTAGCCCTCTTTAGCATGTGCCCAACCTCTCACTCAAAGTTTCCCGGAATAAACTCCAACTTCCCTGCAACTCTTAATAAAATGATGGATGACCCAACAGGAATAAACATGTTCCAAGATAAAAATGACTGGCAGCACATGTCTGGATTGCTAGCACAACCTGAGGCTGTTACGATAAATGTAGGTCTTTAGATAGCTGAGATAAACAAAGCTGATATTTGCTGCAGCTAATTGATTCCTTATCAGGTTTTAATCAGATTGCAGTGGAATTGGACCTTCTTTTTCATCTCCCCCCATCTCTCCAGTTAAGTCGCTGGGCTTATCACGTTTCCCTTGCATTTCAGGCTACTGGCACGGGATGCAGGTCCCTAGGCATCATAGTTAATATTCAAATCACTTATTTCCCTGTGGGGATTCAGCCTCAAAGGCCCTCTCAGTTGCCCGTTCAGCTTTTTGAACAGATAAAAACCCCTTGGAAAATCATGAGAGAGTATTTATGCCATAAAAATGGTTTCAAAGTTGAGCTGCTAAGAAGAATTGGCAGTGACGTGAATGATAGTTATCATGCCATTTCTGTTTCATTTAATTTTTTTTTCTCTTATCTGCTCTGACAAAAGTTTGTTTTTGGTGCTGGTGTACTAAATATAAGGGCTGGACCAAGTGGTGCTAAATGCATTTACTAATATTCTGTTATTCTGAAGAACAGACAGAGAAAAATCATGCAAATTGCTGCAATAGTGGTCACAAAAATAGTTTTGTCTCTGTCTCAGTTCTTTGTTGCCCCATTTAGATTCCAGTCAAAGCAAATGATAGAAAACACACTCACAAAAGCAGCATGTGTGAGTCGAAAGAGATGAAAGTCAACCAGCCGAAAGGGAAAAAAAATGGATTTCATAATCCTGAAGTAGCTTAATATTTTATTTAAGCTCCATTCGGTAACACACAGTTCTGTTTTATATTTTTGTACAGTTACTTTTAGAAAAAAATAGGTTTTGTGTTTAAAAGTTAATCATAATTCCTCCAAACGTAATTTTCAGGACTACTACTTTTATTATCACACCCCCAAATTTTAGCATAACTAATCGCTTGCATCATGTATTAGTTTGTTGTCAGTCTTTGGGAGAACACAACCAAGAGAAGATAATAAAACACAGAAATTGTACTTTTACCTAAAGCTTATAAACTGCTGTTCAAACTAAGAAGGAAGCTGTCACAACAGTCATAAAAGCAATCAGAGCATGCAATAGTTTTTCAGATCACTGAAACAGTTTGATTTGGACAACACATAAAGCTCATGATTTTAAGTCAATAGTGTAATCCTATTTGATTTACCATCGGAGCTTGAAAAAATAATCAGTCAGACAATTAATCACATTTTCGTCTTTTGGGGCCTTTTATGAATCAGTTGGAAATTTAGCAGTGGCTCCTGTCCATCTTTAAGATCTGACAGTGAATTCAAACCAAGCCAAACAGTGAATTCCCCCAACTAAAATTCTCATAACTTAAGATGAGACTTTGTTCAGTTTTGCTTTATTCAAAAGCTAGTTACTTTTTTAAAAAAAAGTAAATTGTCACTAAAAAAAAAAAAATCCTCAATCCAATCCACAAATACTTTGTGCAGTATTAGTATCTACTACCAGCGATCCTGGCGATTCTGTTTATTTTCAACTCATTTATTGGTATGAAAAATAATTAAAGACAGTGCAGGCTCTTAGAGCGCTAACCATCTGCCCATGGAGAGCAAATGACATGTTTAATATCCTGCTCCCAGTACAGCAGATGTACAACTCAAACACATGTGCTGCTTACCACAAAGAGGGAATCTCAGATCCAATCAGAAGAGAACTGTAATTTCCAGGGACACCACAACAAACAGGGGTTTGTTGCGGTGTCATTGTAAAAGAAAAAAGGCTTCCCGGATCCTAAACCTTCTACCTAAGTGACATTGAAAACTCTCACTGAGTAAACTGTCACATGATTTCTGACGCTGCGGAAACTGGAGCTGTCATTCAAGGTGATAAAGTGATTTAATATCCAGTGTCTGGGCTGCTCTGTTCAGTAGTGCCAGCGACAATTACTGTCATCAATAAATGATAAATGCTAGAAAGAAGAAGGGATATTTCTCCACTGGGGAGTTTGATCTCAGTGCTGATGTATACCGGACATACACAGAGGGACAATTGGAAAATTTGAGGTTTGAAATAAAGAGAAAATGTATTCATTTGGGATCAGAAAGGAGTACACATGACAAAAACTCCAGTCAGAACTGTTTGAGCAATGACCAATCCACAGTGAATCAAATTACAGTTATTACTGAATGCCCCCAACTTTAATTTGTAAATGTAAGTGTATTGGAGACCATAAGAAGTAGAAAAAGTTCGTTTTTCTTCACTGAGGTGTTTGAACATTGTTTTCACAACCAGTTAGGATCCCAGTACACCAAGAACAGTTGACCATAGTCAGTGTATCATAGCTTATAGTTTTCTGAATCAAGTGAAATACTAGTTTTTACAGATTGTATTGTGTAGATTTTGTACTTGCATAATGTTTTTTTTTTTTTTTTTACAAGTGACTAGATTTATTTCTACTCCTCCAGATTGCACTGTTTCCACCCTGCTTGGCTGAATGGAGGATGCAGTATTTTAGTGTGACGGCTGTGAGCTCTGTTCAGCAATTAGTGTGTTCACTCAACACAGCAGCAGCTCCAGTGAGGTACAAGTATACCCTGTCATTGAATATAGATGCGCGAGGGTGCAAAGAAGCAGAGTTGTTATCAGCAGGGCTTGAAAATCTGAAATGAAAATTCTGCACACATTTATGTACCTTTTCACACATGAATGTACAATTGAATAGTATTGCTTTTGTTTTACAGTAACAGAGATAATCACTATGGTGTAGGGTTTGATAAAAGAAAGAAAAACTCATTATAGCAGCTACAGGGCAGCGTGTTAATGCAAATGTATGAGTCTGATAAACCACAGCTAGTGTTGATTGCAGTGAAATACTCTAATAGAATGTTTTTAGTGACTTTGAAGTTTTCCTCTTAATGCTTCAGACTTATCTCAAAACTGATCTAGTTTACTTTGGGAGATGGGGTTAGCACAGCGACTATCCATCCATTCTCTATACTGGCTACTTAGTTTTCACGGTCTGCTGGAGCATAGCTCATATACTTTCAGGCAAAAAAGCAGGGTACACACTGGATAAGTCACCAGTTCATCGGAGGTCCACCTACAGACCATGAACCACGTAGAGTCATCATGAACCTAACATCCATGTTTTTGGACTGTGGACAGAACCAGAGAAGTCATAGAAAACCCATGTAAGGATAGGCAGAGTAGGCAAACGTTCTACAGAAAGACCCCAGCGAAGACTTAATCAGACACTTAAAAATGACATCCTCCGTGTTTCATAGCAAAGTGTTCTTTATTTGAATGCTGCATGTTTGCATCTAAGCTAATAAAACTTACTGGAAAAGCTCCAGTTTTATCTCATTTGTCTAAATAACATTCTAACAGAAGGTTTATGGTTTGTCAGTATGCATTTTCACTAATTCCAGT
Organism: Zenarchopterus dispar; assembly: GCA_028564865.1. Lineage (NCBI taxonomy): Eukaryota > Metazoa > Chordata > Actinopteri > Beloniformes > Zenarchopteridae > Zenarchopterus > Zenarchopterus dispar. The sequence continues at coordinate 14,034 of JAOWBL010001658.1, forward strand.
CTTTTTTATGATTTGCTTTCAACACTGCAGTCCTCCTTGGTCATTCACTTTGGCTCAAACAGCAATGGCCTTTGAGTTCACCTTGTATTGTAAGTTGCTCTGGGCTCTTGGTTACCATTCATATAATCAGTTTCTTCAATTAGTCATAGATTTTCCTCTTCCTGGGCGTGGCCGCAAGAGCCACGTCCAGGAAGGTTGGCTGCAGACCTGTGGACCCTAAAGGTCTGAATGGAATATATGACTGTAGTCATGGGAACATCAAGCTGCTGGTCTTATAGCCTTTACCCTTACCATGCTTACCTGTAATTTTCTTTCTAATCTCCTCAACAAACTCTGTCCTTTGCTTTCTCGGGTCCATGTTCAGTGTGCTGAACAGCTGATTCCAAACAGCAGAGCAATTACTTTTTAAATAAACAGACTGACTGACTGACTACAAGATTGAAGATACCTGTCATGTTGATTACAGGACACACTATAGTTTAACATGTGAATTTGGTCAAATTATTTGACCATAGTGACATTTTTCTAGGGGTGCCAACTAATTTGTCTGAGAATTGACTTTTTGGACCCACAATTCAAAAGCAATTTTAGATTTGCATTAGTCAATTTTTTTATAAATGATCATTTAGTACTTAGTGTTATTACTTAGTATTTTTTGGGGCCTCTTGGATATGATTATATAATTATAGAAAACAAAACAAAAAAATACAATGACATTGGAACCACCAACAGGCCTCCTTTGTGGAGATGAAAGGGCCTGGTCAGCAGCCCAGTAGTCCCCCAATCAGGTCTTTATAGCAGAATGACCAGACAGACTCAATCTTTTATTAAAAGCAACATGGCAGCACACGCGCACACAGGCACACACACACACACACACACACACACACACACACACACACACACACACACACACACACACACACACAC
>JAOWBL010001659.1:0-12560 GCA_028564865.1 Zenarchopterus dispar
TATATATATATATATATATATATATATATATATATATATATATATATATATATATATATATATATATATAAATTCTTTCCCAGAGCTATCACCACTTTAAACTGCAACAAATGTGCACTTAATTGCAAACTGATGTGCAATACTTTCATGTGCAATTTACCTTAATAATTGTGTGTTTATTTTGGATATTTCGCATATTTTCAACAAGTTTTTATTTTATTTTATTTACTTTCCTAATGCACCAAAGGAACAGCACTCCTAATTTCATTGTATTGAATAATACAATGACAATAAAGGCTATTCATTCATTCATTCATTCATTCATTCATTCATTCATTCATTCATTCATTCATAATCAGTTATTTCTTTCCCTCACAGCAAAGCCTTGCCCACCGCCTCCGGGAAGCAGGATCACAGAGTCCCAGCAGCAGTTTTACGTCGGTCAGTCAGTTCCAGTTACCTGCCCAAAGGGGCAGCAGGTGAGAGGCAGCGGCACCATCACCTGCAGGCCAGACCAGACATGGAGCTCTATCAGCTCAGTTTGTGAGAGTAAGTAAAAATATTTATAAATTCCTGATAGGGTTTCAAATTAAAAATGCATTCATTCTGGAAAAAACTGTTAGATTTATCTTAAAGAGTTCTTCACATAATAAAAATATTTACATTATTATTTTTTTTAATTATCATCTTAATCCACAAAGTAGTCCACAACGACAATCAAGCCAATCATTTTGACAGGAAATTAAGCTTCAGGGTCTTTTTATGAGAAAAAAAAAATTAAAATAGCTGCAAGATTCTATTCATTCAGGATCCAGTTTACAAACTAAGCCCATTAATAGTTTGGCCTGTTCAGTTTATCAGCTGATCATTAATATCAGCACTTAACATCTTTACTGGTTGACACATTGACAGACAACTACATTTAGTCTGTAATTACTTAATTTGATCCTTTTAAAGTACTTCTGTCCTCTTTGTCTTGAATAATTAGCAGGCTTATTGTCTTTATGCTTCCTGTTGTCTTTTATAGCAAAGTTTAACTGTTTGTCACAAAATTTGTGTTCATATCTTTCCCCAACTTTGTTCTGTTTACATTTTTTTGATTATTGCAAAAATGTTTGTTGAATCTGTCCCATTTCAGTTTGCACACTAGATTTCAGTGTGAATTCCTTCCTTAACCAGTTATGATTAAGGTCCAGTGATTTTACTCGTGTACGTGAAGATCAGTCAGTCGTTGCGATGCGGGTGTCAGTCCACTCCATACTACCGAAGCTTTTCTTAAACAATGTGAAAATCAAGTGAAGATCTGTGCACACCTCTGCATGTCGTCCTGCACAGGCGGCTTCTCCCTCTTACGTGGCTGTTGGCTTTAATCTGCCGGTGGGCTTGAGCGCCATTTCTCTCTGATGTTGTGTGTCGCTCAATGAGTTTTAATCAAAACAAATGATTCTCCATCAAACATTGTCTGTGTCCCGTATGCTGGACTAATTACAGGCACTTCTGCATCTTCTATGGCAACCTTTGTCTGATACACTCTGATCTTTCTGCAGTTCAGTCATCCTGAATATGCAACAAAATATGGCTGATGTTGCTATGGTTTTTTGCATGTATTTGCATGGTGTTTATTCTCCTAAATCCATATTTATTAGGCCTTTGTCGTCTGAGGGACTATATCAGCAAGAGTTTAAACGTTTGATTATGTCGCATGAAAAATCACAATCTTTGGGGATACGCTTGATTTAATGTTTAATGATATCATTTTATACTTGTATTTCGCTCATTCATAGTTGGGTAGACACATTAGTAGAAGAACTTTTAAAACACAGTAATGAAGTTTTTTATATTGTTGCAAATATCTTAAACGTTGACCAGAGTTGTCTTCAGACTAACGTACACTGTGTTTATTTTATGTGATAAATCGAAAGAAACAGCTGATGCTGACTCTTAAAACCACAAGAAACTTTGATGTGAAACTGAAACAACAGAAGCAGATGGGTTGAAGCAACATTTCTGACAGATTTGGCAAATATTTACACATGACTTTATGATACATTCTGATCTGATCTATTGCAAGATGCTGCTTTTAATTCCACCGTTCACCGATTAGTTAAATCACCATTGTTAAACTGACACTATTTTAAAATAAGGAGAAAGAAAACGAAATGTCGAGTAACTTGTGGGTTGGTCCATCTGGGCTGTTGTACAGGGGTGTCCTGTGGCCCCCCCCTCCATGTGGCCAATGGCGTGGTGCGGGGGGCGGTGTTCCAGTTCGGGGATGTGGCAGTGTATTCATGTTTTGGCGGCTACGCCATGGAGGGCGTTGGAAGGAGCAGGTGTCAGGAGAACGGCACCTGGACGCCGCCTCCCACATGCAGAGGTAGAGAGAACGTGGGAGGGACTCTTCCTGCTTCAGCTGACTGTTTGTCCTGCACATAACGCCACGCAGCTTTTTAACTGTTCTCCAAACTGCTTTCGCTTCTCAGATTATGTTGTTTAAGAAGTAAGCCTGAAAGACCAGCTTCACCACAGGACTTCTAATAACGTGTTCTGACATACCAAACGTTTGAGATAAGCAGCTCTTATCTCAAACGTTTCTGTAGCCTGGATCCAGCAAAGTCTCCGCAGCAGAAAAGTCAAATGATTGTGTACTTTACCTTTTCACATACTCAGTCTTTTTAATGAGTGGGTTCAATTTTTATTCCTGTGGGAGAAAAAAAAACAGCCATCAGCAAAATTTCAAATTTAGCTCTGAATGTGAGTTACTTAAAATTACAATTTTTGGTCTTGATATATTTTTTTAAAATAAAGTCACATTTGTTACTCAAAGTGAGTAACGTGGGTGGAAAAAGAGACTGCTACTAAGTAAGGAACTTTTATTAATCATCTTAAGTTATGACTAGAGTTATAGTTTTGATTTTGATTTTCAGATTGATTATTTTTGTTTAGTTTTAGTTCATTTAACAAGTGTATCAGTAGTTTTAGTTTTGAAAAATTGGTTAGTTTTAGTTTGGTTTTAGTCTTATTTTTAGTTTTTTGAGGTTTTGACTTAGAGATATTGACAAAAAGAATCTGATGAAAGAATCCTATCAGCATTGCCAGAGAGTACAAAAATGATTTATCTTCTTTTTTGAGTCAGTAGAATTAGACAAAATAATAGTAATTTTAAAAAAAAAATGAAGTGCCAAACATAAAAAACAAGGCATTAAACAGAAATGGAAAAAAAAGTTCATTTTACCTCCTATTTTATTTAATTTGCATTATTAATTTAGTTTTTGTTTAATTTTTTGTTAAATCTGAGAAAATGTGAGAAAATCAGTTCAAATTCAGAGTTCACATTCAGTTTGGAATTGACATGATGAATTGAAAAGTGCATTTTTAAAACTCAAAACCTCTTCATGGGCAGATAAGATGTACATATGCTGATCTTTAGATATTTTTAGGATTTTTTTGATATGTGTGTTTAATCTTCAACAAACCAGTGAGCCGTACCAAAGGGACCAACGTCTGCTCCATTCAAGCTGAAATTCACATAGCTTCTCACATGTTTTACATATTAGAAACAAGAACTGGGTCCAGGTGAGCCTTTTGTCCTCACCTGTTGGGTTAGTCTCCTCTCCTGTCTACTCTTTTACATCCTCAGGGGGTTTCTGAGGAAACTGATCTTCTCTGAGAGTTTCGCTTCTGTTTGGGTGCATGAAGCTACTTGTCCTGGAAGCTGGTGCAGAGATAGTGCTAACCCTGTCGCTTCCTTTCCTTACCTCACTGCCTTTTGAGTATCTTCCTCTCTGTTTTTAATGCACCAAACTTCATTTGACATTCCTTGTGTGCATGCCCGTGTTTGCTCCTGCAGCAGTGTGTTGGCTGCAGTGCCAGAATGGAGGCGTGTGCCAGCGGCCCAACACTTGCGCCTGTCCAGAGGGCTGGATGGGTCGACTATGTGAGGAACGTAAGTATTTAATCCTCAAATATCTTTGAATGACAGATATGTTCATTGTATTTTGCTGAGAGTCTCAACATTTTTGGAAGTATGTTTGTGCATTTTTGGAGGGAAGCTTGCCTAAATAGCCAACTTGTACTAGATTTCCTAGATTTTGTAAAACATATTTGCGTTCAGAATTCAGGAAGAGAAACTAAGTCAGGTTTTGTGGCTGAGAGTCTTAAAAATGGATAATTAAGTTCTATGATAATGTCTCTTGAACAGATCCTTAAGCAGACTAATGAAATCCTATATTTATCCTTTATTTGCAGGTTACCCTCTCATTTACCACAATGAAGTGGTTTAAAAAAATCAATCTTTTATGTGGGATTGTTGCCTTTTCTGTGTTACAATAATATTAGTCATTGTTCCCACCCTCTTAACTGCGGAGTGTGATGCTTTTTTTACTCACACACTAGAGCATACTTCTTTGCTAATTTTCTTATTATTTTAATCTATAAAAAAGGCTGGATGACGTTAAACATCTCACGTCTGCTTTCACAACAGCCATCTGCATCCTTCCCTGCCTGAACGGAGGCCGCTGCGTGGCACCGTACCAGTGCGAGTGTCCTACCGGGTGGACTGGGACACGCTGTCACACTGGTGAGTTTGTGTCAGTGGGGTTTTCATGTGTTAAGGCCGATGTGACACGTGTAAAACTGAACAGGCTTCTTTAGTGTCCGAGCATGTGCGATCATTTATTTTACCTGCTGCAGCATCTACCTTTAGAGCATTTAGAAACTTTAAATGTTTTGTATTCATTAGTAATGTCACATTGTAATGCTCTCTGTGATAGCTTTATTATTATTAGTTTTATTTTTTTATCAGTTTATGAAAAGTTTAATACCTATAAATAAGGCAAACTAAACAGCCAAGTTGATTTTGCCACAAGAGCAGCAGCATCTCAGCTGGCGCATCCCTGACGTCACAGACGCTTGAACAGTTCATTTCCTCCTTCCTTATCCTGATGTGAAAGAAAAAAACAAACCTGTTGTGGTTGTGAGGGTACTGATGGCTGTGCCGTGTTTTGTGTTTGTTCCTGACTTCGTTCCCAGCTGTGTGCTCGTCACCTTGTTTGAACGGAGGCAGGTGCATCAGGCCGAACAGATGCAGCTGCAGTGCCGGCTGGAGTGGACACGACTGCTCCAGGTGATTCACAAAAAATACCATTATTAACTATCATAGGTTTCAAATATAATATCAGAAAAAATATTGTCATAATTTGACAAATTGTCAGATTAGTAAATCATTCATCACTATAAATGTAAAACTGATCAGAATTATTGTCAGCATATTGAGTAGAGTTTTTAATATATCCAGAAGTGAATTAAAATCAATTCTGGGAAATGTCTTTCAAACAGTAAAATAATTTAAAAAAACATGGATTCATTTAAATTATAGCTTTAAACAAAATCAATAAAAAAAGCACAACTTGGTATGTTCACATGAGGTGAATAAACCAAGGAATGCTGTTATTAAAACATAAGCTGTACTAAGTGCATCCACCAGCATCAGTCTCATTCAGAAAAAAAAAAAAAAAAAAAAGAGTACAAGAACCTCTGACGACGACGGTCATTAGTTACCATAATCTGTGGCAGCTGACTCAAAATGTGGAATAAACAACTTTGTTCACATTCAGAGTCTTAAAAGTCACCATGAATTTGTTTTGGAAGAAGCTCAGTGAATGAAATCTGGGAAGGTTGTTAGACATTTGGAAAAAAAAAAACAAACATACCATTTTAAAGGAAACCAAGAGGGTGATGTGGCACCGCTGGAATAAAAACCACTAATTAGGTAAAACTAGTGTTTGCAGCCTGACAGAGCTTCTACATCAAGTGTTTTAAATGTGGACAAGTCATTAACGTTGGCATAAATATGCTTTTCCTCTGCACTGTGTCAATATCCACGTTATTCATTGACTGAAAACAAACTAAAAGACAAACTTTTAGTCCGAAGATGTCAATCAGGAAATCCTATTTAGTTCCTGTTTAGTTCAAATCCTGCTTTGCCATCAGGTGGGTGAGAATTGCTTGGGCTCTGTGGCAGTTAGTGAATGATTTAATCTCACAACCACCCTTTGTTGCCAGATTCATTTGCAGAGTTCAAGTGCAAAATTTAAACGGCTCTCCTGTTTCTTGTCTTTTGCAGGAAGCGGAAGTCGGTATACTACCATTTCTGAAGTTCAGCTCGCCTCCACGTGAATTATATTATGAAGGGGATTCTTGTATAGTTAACTGACATTTGTAAAACCATTCACTCATCTCTGCAGAGGCAAATCAAGAACCATTTTGTAAAATAAAGCTGTATTTTTTCAAATAAAGACTCAACAGTATTAAACATTTGCTGCTATATGTATGATGTGTAAAAACTATTGATGTGATGGTCCAATGTATATGTGTAAACTATTCTCACGTTTTTATTAAAGCACAAAATACCATTTAAAAAAAAAAGAAAAAAAAAGTTCTTTGGATTGGACATTTTACTTTGTATCAAAGTCAGCTTTTGTCATGTTTAATGATTTTAAAACAATACATGGTGTATACAATTCCTTTTAATTGATTTCATTTTGAGCTCCAACTACATCCATGACACAATAACAGTGGACTTCAGGTTGAATCCTAACTTGATCTTATAGTTAAGGCAGCCAATACATACTGAGCTAAAGGACAAAACTGTAACATGAGTGGAATACATAGTCTGCTAGGGACAGATGATTATTGTACAAATGAAATTGGAATTCCTTCTGACAAATGTTTAAAAAGGACCAGCTTCAGCTCTGGGTTTGGTACGATGTGGTTTTGTGTTGCTTGGTCCGCGGAGCTCCAGTCTATCTCAGTTCTATCAGCGTTTTGATTAGTTTTTCCTCATTAGCACCGGAGAACTCTGTCACCTGAAAGACAGGACAAGGAAGACATATCAGGGCCAGCGACTCTTCCATGTAGTTATCTGAAACGCTTCATTTGTGATGCATCCAAATGAAAAGAAATGATTTAATGCAAACTGCAGAAACTCTCCTCTGGATGAAAAGTCCCATGTGGTACCTCCTGACTGAAGCATGTTCTTTCAGATTCAATAAGCATTACAGATGTCCAGTTTATTACCTCACATTCAAAAGATTTGTTCTTCACAACACCTTTTATGACATATTACTGCAGAAATTATTACACATCAGTACAGCTAATTAGTTCCTCTTCCTCCAAAACTTTGTGCATCCCCCCCCCCCACTCACCTTGGTACCGTTCTTGTAGAAGTGAAATGTGGGCATGCAATTAATTTTGCATTCGGCGCTGACATCCTGAAAAAATATTTTTAAAAGTGAGACTCATACGTTTGGATGGACAAAAAAAAAAAAAAAAAAAAAAAAAAATCTGAGAAGTTTACAGAAGTTATCCCAAAAAGCACTTCTACATCTTTGGCTCTTACAACACAGGTCATCTGATAATCTAAAGCAGTATTTTTACAAGTTTTTCCTGTTATAAAGCACCAATATAATCAATGTTTAATGTAAGACTTTTCTGTGGCTACACAATTGTATAGGAAACTGGTTTTGTAACAGCCTTTATACAGGTTCCAACCACAAAACCAGAAAGGCAACGCCTTTAGTCATCTGCAAGTCAGAAATGGACACTCCTTGTCTGTAGTTGGTCCTTATGAAAACATGCAAACACTTTAAACTTGCATGAGAAACTCAATACACTCTAAATTGATTATTTTAACATTAGTGAACATTTTGTCAAATATTCACTAATGTTAAAAACAAAGACTGATTTTGCAAAAGTTTGACAGCTCTGCAGATGCTGGATCTCTGGACTGGCACAGATTTAATAAACATACCAATTTGTACAGACTTAAAAGGAAATGAGTCATCTTAAAAAAAAAAGTTAAACATCCCTTTAAAAAACAAAACAAAACAAAAAACAAAACACTTACATCAGCGTCGTCGACATCCACCTTCAGGAAAATCACATCCTTGTTCTCAGGGCTTTCTGACAGTTGCTACAAGAAAATGGATCAGTCAGCATCATCACAAAAAGAATGTACATGTCATTAACTGCAACATAACAGCGAGCAGAAATGATAAAGATGTTTTCTGTCACGGCTATATGGTGAGTTTACAAATTGAGCTCTGAGGTTCATATTAAAAAAGATATCCAAGTTAAACAGAGTTTTATTTTCCAGTGAAGCAGGCATTTCCCCTACTAGTAGTTAAAGCTAAACAAACTGTTGCCTTAGCAACAAGCTCCCACTCCAAACCAGATGCCTTTCAACAACACAGCAAAGGCTGTCTAAGGACAGAGAGGCTGCTACAAAGGATTCTCTAAAAACAGGATGCTTTCTAGCCACACATTCAGGAAACAGTAGTAATCTCTCCATCCTAGATTTCACTTAAATCATTTGGAGTGAAAAAAAAAAATTCTCAGTAGCTCAAAAGCGTCAATGTCAATCAACCCAAAGCTTTCGCAGGAATTTCCTGTCAAAAGAACCTACTTACAACAAATTTTGGCCCAATCTGCTTGCAGGGGCCACACCACGTCGCCGTGAAGTCCACCACCACCAGCTTGTCTCCTGCCTCCTCCAGGATTTTTTTAAACTCTTCCTGTGGAAAAATACATTTAAAAAAAAGATGCACTATTGATCGCCTGGAAGTGGATTAAATGACCTGTGCTCAGTTTTAGCCGACTAAAAGTGGAAGGCAACATTTCTTATCATCCACGCACCTTCTAGTCAACAGTCACCTTAGGTTTAAACTAATCATTTCCATTATCACAAAGGACATTTTTCCCCACAGTCACGCGTCAGTGTGCTATCAGATCGGATTTACAAAACAAACAAAAAAACTGCCGTGTAAAAATCCTAGTTCTCTCTATTTATTTAGTATATTTCTAACTCACTTCAAGTTTGATCTATCACCTGATTCTCCTGAGCTTTCGCCTATTTTTTTTTTTTAAGAAAAGCTTTCATTCACCTAAACAAACGCAATGCACCTGAAGAAATACAAAAACCAGTTATTTCCCACAGCATTAATATCCTCCAGGACCACTACTCTACCAGTAATCTGCAGTCCCGACCCACCCAGGCCTGATGCCAATGACGGTTCCACTTCATGGGCCACTGCTAGGATTAGCCACAATTTAACTCAGGTGCTTTAGCGTGTATTTGCGCTGTAATCGACCAAAAAAAGGGGGTTTTAATTCTAAACGGGCTGATGTTATTTAAGGTGTGTAAACGACTCTGCGTCCAAAGCGATTCATCGTTTCTTTCGCCGTGCCCGCCCTGACGACAAAGTCCAACAGCCATAACCCTTCACGTTAGCACCCTGGCGTATTTCACATTTTTTATTTTTATTAAAACGCCACAAGCATACAGACACACTATACGAGCAGCTTTATTGCGGATACAAATTAGGAGCTGGCAGTTTAAAAGAAGAAAATTAATATTTTTTTAAAAAGGGTTCGAGTTAAGAGAAGGCGCGCGCAGCTATCCCGGAAACAGCAATTTAGCTAAAGGATCACCAAACTGAGAAAACTCCATATAACTTACCAAGTTCTGAACTTCCCTAACCATGATTACGGTTGAAGAGTGTGGGTCTGTGAAACTCGTGAACAACACACTTGGTACAGAAATGCCCCAAATTCAGGAAACACGAGGTGCTTTTATAGCAACGTCATCAAGTTACTGTACAGTAAGCGGAAATGAAAGTGCTTTAATTTCCAAAATGAAAGCAGATCATTGGGAAGTGAGTTAATAAAAATGTGTCAATTATCAACGTCGAAGACGTGCTTCTGCTCTGTGAGAGTTATTTGCAGTATTTATCGACGGCACAATTATCGCCTATTAACTGAGGATCCCAAATCTTTCTTAAATTACTAACTTTATTTTGAAATTTTCCACTTCTTCCATCCGTCTTCAGTGTCGTAAAAGTGTTAGATATTATATCTACCTTGACGGTGCGCAGTGTGCATGGAGTACATATATTAGTGTCTAGTTTGTTTATGTGTAATTGTCAGGACTTTTTCAAATAGTCAGCATGGGGTATAAAGAATTAATAAAAATATTTGTACATCCAAAAATATGCAATAGTGTTTGCTTTTTAATGCTGTTTCTGGGTTGAAAAATATTACTTTGTATGAAATTGTTTAGGTTTAATAGCTTCAGTGACTCATACGACGCTGAAGTCAGCTTCCGATTCGTTAGAAGGCTAAATGGCTATTAGACTGCGTTTAAGAGCAATAGCTGAAATATATGAAAAATAATCAACCAGCTTTTTCGGATTTATTCAGAAGGGAAAAATAGTGAAAAAAATTGGAGTCTATCTCAGTTCCTCTCAGCCAAAAGGCAGACATACACCCAGGAGGGTTCACCAGTAGGGAGGAAAATATACCCATCCATCTGCTGTAACAGCTTTCACTGTTTTCTCAATAGTTTCACATTTACTTAATGTGTATATTGAGTAAGTGTATTGAGTGTAGTGAGTTCCTCCAAGGGTGGCACAACCAGTTAAGGGTGAATTACTTTTGTTACACAGAGCCAGAGAGATTTGAATTGTTTTTTGTCCCTTAGTAAATTAAATCATAAATTCAAAAACTACATTTTGTATTTACTCAGGTTATTTTTGTCTGATATTAAAATTTGTTCAGTCTAAAACATGTAAGCATGACAAAAAGAAGGAAAAACAGAAGAAATTTGAAAGAGGACAAATGCCCTTTCACAGCACTGTATGTGTTAGCCGACTGCTCCAACTGAGCACCGCGGAGAAAATAGGTTTACAGCTGACGACTGACCTGTATGCTACTGAGACAAATACTTACAACTACCTCAAACATAACTATTGCTTTCTCTTGAAACAAACAAACAAACAATCAGTCTCATGTTTTATCTCACTCATAAATTAGGACATTTTTCTTTCTTTTTAAAAATCATTCAGGCTACTGTATATCAGAAGTACTCTTAATTTAGAGGATGAACTTTAATAGCTTCTATCCATCATTTAACTTCCATTTCTGGTTATCCTCTTTCCTAATAATCAAAATATAATACCTACGTCTTAATAACCAACATTTCATAGACACCTTTTGTCCAGTAATATCTTTTTTGTCATAAAGTGTAGCAAGATCACTAAAAACACCATCAACCAACATGGTCCACTACCTCAGTATAGACTTAATAATAAAATTATTGACAAAAGATTAAAGGTTATTATACAGCAGATCCAGTACCAGAAACTCCTGCATGATTTACGCCCATTCGCCTGAAGAGAGCTGAACATGCTGTGGCCAACACGAGCTTGTATGAATGGATGAATTTTCCTCCATTTTTCTCCAGTAAATAAATCTGAAAAAGTTGACTGTTGATTTGTAATAAAAATTCTAGTTTTATAAAATATTTTTAATACTGGCACATGGTCTATGGTGCTGTAAATGTTAAAAATATAGTGAAATAGCCCAAGTTTACATTTTTACAAAAAAGAAAAGCTTTCACAAATCACAAACAGTGTTTAATATGTTCTTTCCTATATAAGGGATCATTTTTGAGCACTCTGGTGTTGTGGTTTTTGAACTGGGACCTAGTCCTAGGTGGTCTGGCTGTCAAAAAAAGGGAGGGAAATTGTCCTTTTATGCGTTTTGACAAATAGAATAAAGCTTTCACAAATCACAAGGTATGGTTTAGTTATCCTGTATAATCCAATAATTAAGTTAACCCAAGTTGGAGCAGGCTACCTATTGTGGTTTTGAGCTGGAACTGGTGTAAGGTGGCCTCGTTGCTCTAAAATGTAGCGGAATGGTCCTTTAGCATTCTGACCAATCGAAAGCGAACTTCGCCGGAGATTCTCCTCACTTCCAGTCACAATGACTCAACAAATTCTGGGTTTTACCGTAAATAACTCGGTGTAACGCAGTTTCACTTTTTTTTTTCTTTTTAAAGGGACTCCGCGTTTTCATTTAATCAAAAACTGATTAAGCTCTACTCAAAGTATCACACCTGTGTCTCACCATTTCTGTGGATTAATCATACCCATGATTCCTTTCGTGGATTACAACCACCTGCAACAGTTTGACAGCCTACAATCATCAAACTTAATCTTAGCATCACTAAAATCCAAAGAAATGCAAACACACAGCAGCTTTTCTGATTGAACAAACGGCTGCAACTGTCAGCTCAAAAGAATATACTTATGTAGAAAAACATTAAAGAAAAATGTGTTTATTCTTATAAAAGGTTTGCAGAAACTACAAAATCATAGTTCATGTTAGTGTGACATGTAAATACAGTTACAGTAGACGTACACCGTTCATCCAGACAGCTTTGTACATGTCATCTTTGATTCCTTATTACTACAATTAACACTAAGAATGACTTTTAGGAAAAAGAAATAAAAGAAAGGAACCCACATATGAAGTTCAACAAGTATTTCTGGTACTGCAAAATGTATATCAGACTTATAATTAATGCCATAAAGGGTTAACCATGAATAAACAATGTTTTAGTTAACAAACCACTTTCAAACCTTTCAGAGATGAAAAAGCCTCGTATTTAACTCTTGAACTCTTGAAGTGATGCTTAAAATTGTGCGTCACACGTCATGAAA
>JAOWBL010001660.1:4629-14958 GCA_028564865.1 Zenarchopterus dispar
GATACCATTAATAACCTGCAGGCACTCCAAGGAGCCAAGAAAGACAAATTTATTTATGAATTTAACTGTACAACACAAAAGGAAAAAAATGTTGTCTAAGTATCGGATTCTGACTTGGGAATGTGAGCGCATCACTGTCTCTAGCTGGTTCAAACTTCTGCAGCTACACTAATTATCTGAACAAAAGAGCAGAAACACATGTATGTAGTCATCTCCATCTGTGTGCCTCCTAGTAGATTTCAGTTTTAATTTAATATCCTATTGCTCACTTTCAAAGCCCTAAATGAGCTTGCACCTTTTTTTGCAACCAACTGAGAGCTGCAGATTGTTTCCTGCAAAGATTTCCCAGGTCAGTTTGTGATTGGACCTTTCCTACTAAAGCCCCCATCAATCTGCCTACTGAACTCTGGTATCAAGTCCCTTAAATCATTGCTTTTGCAGAAGTCTTTAGAAGAATCTAATATATTTACCAGACACTTATTGCAGTCTTGTGAGCATTGATCTGAATGAGCTCACCTCGTCCCTTCTTGTAAAGCACTTTGTACCAAAGAAAAAAGTGCTATACAAGAATATTTTAAATAACCTTTTTGTAGATCAAGGTTGAACCGCCATCTAACTGCTCTTATTGTAAGTTTTTGTGAAGTCCCACATTTACAAAATATACTGTATTTATAAACAAGAAACTGACACTATGGAGAGTATTACTCGAGTTGTCTGTATATTGCTCTGGCAAGGGAGAAAGACGTGATTAATATGCAGAATCACAACGTAAACAGCTATAAAAGAGCTGGAGAACAAAAACGTGCAGAAGCCAGAGATGGATCAAGTGGTGGCAGTTCACTGGACTTTTTTTTTTCCCAAAAAATGCTGTTCAGATTCAAAACATTCACTCACTAAAAAGGGCAGGTGACACACAGGAGAAGCTGAAACAAAAAGTAAAGAAACAGGAAAATAAATGTGTGGTTACAAATTTCTAGCACTCCCACAAAACAAAATATTAACTTGAAATAGATATGACTCCCACTTGGAGATATTTTCACAGTGCCCATCAGGTAATTACTCACTTGTCCACTTACAGATATTGTACAAAGTCTGGAGCCAAACAATGGTAAAGATGTTAAACGTTAAAAATCAGATGGTTTTGTGGCCTTTATCAGAGCTAAAGAACTAGAAGAAATTTCAAGTTCATGCTTGGTTCTCTGCTAATTTTGTTTTCACCTTTCTAAAAAAAACAAAACAAAACAAAAAACTCAAATAACAAAGATATGCAAAACTGATGTCATTACTTTCATGTGCAACCGCTATCATTGTAACAACGTTTTTGAATAACAGCGACATACCACTAGTGCCGGATTACCAGAGAACCAAACATTTTTGAAGACGTGCTTTTTATCACAAACAGAAGTCATGCCTCAAAGTAAGCAATGAACTGTAAAAAAAAACCCACTGGAAGGGAAAAACATCTGGAATGGCCTCGTTAATATTCATGCCACTGGCTGACCAACACTTTAAAAATACTGCTAAAATTATTTGAGGGTATTGTGCCTACATTTATTGTTAACTGCCGTGCCAGGTGCTGCAGATGGAACTGGACTTTAGATATCTAGTTATTTAGATATTTAGTTATCAAACATTTGACCAAAATAACAACCAAATATTAACAGTTCAGGACAATATAGAGAAGGAGAGCAGGAAAAGAATCTGTAAAAGGTTTGTACAGTTTTTTGTTCCTAAACACACAGGTTTCTTCAATGTTAATAAATCTGGACATCTCTATTTAAATCTCTTAGTGTGTTTGTGTATGCAACCACAGTCCACGGTTGTGATGTTCAGAAACCATATTTGGCCTGAGTCTGTCGGCGAGTTAACTTGTTTTCTGCCCAACTGTTTTTCAGCTCCAGCTCACGTTCCTTCGCCTGGAAAAGAACAGTTAAAAAAAAAAAATCACTATGCATACCAACAAACTCTGACAAATTAACCGTGTCCTATATCTCTGTGTGAGTACTACTCATTTCCTCTTAGGTATTCAAGTGTGAATAGCACTAATAACACTACACTGAAACTACAGAAATCAAATTGTCAAAGCTTGCTTTGAATTTTTTCTTTGTCTGGTCACTCACCTGATGAATAAGATACGTTATCTGATGCTTGCGTCTCTGTTGTCCTGTAGGTTGTTCTCCTCTTTTCTGCAAAAAGATAAAATCTCAAGTTACTTTCAATATATCACAATGTATTCTTTATATTTCTATTTTTTTTACATCCTTTAAAAAAGTTATGCAGAATTTGTTTTTATGAACAAGAGAAAACATTGCAAGAACGGATTTTACATGCTTTTTGAGAAAGAGAATAATTTCTCTACCAATTCTGCCATCTTTTCCATTTAACCTTGAATCAAAGGTTCTGAGAAAACTGCATGAAGCATCTATTTACTCTTGTTTGAAACCTCTAAAAAAATGCCTTTACACTTTAATGTTCCTTCTGCAAATTATACAGAGCTGGAGAGTTTTAAATGTTTCCTGACTGAACCACTTGTAAACCTATAGTACACAAGATAACACATCATCTTATTCTCAAATTAAACACTTAACAAAACACTCTTAATCCAAGATTTTGAGAGCCTCTTACAACCAAACCTCGTTAATTTCGCTCTATGAGAAACATGCAGTGACAGACATCCAAGCAACCCACTGAGAAACGGCAATCATGGTCACCTTGCTAAACGACTGACGTGTCTGCTTCTCCTCTGTCATATTTTTGGTCATCCACTGCTGATTTCCGCTTAGCTGGTCGTCCCCTTTGATATCTAGAAACTTCACCTCCTCCTTACCTCGATTTCTTTTACCCTGTAGCCGCATGAACTACAGAACATGGAGGAAACAGCAATTACAAAACAGACATCCATATTATCAGTGTTTAAGTCCTTGTGTTAAGTCTCACTCAGAGGGTGACGCAACCAAAAGAATTATAATGATACAGAACTCACATTTAAACTGTATTTAAAACATATTGCTTGATACAACAATAACAGAATAAAATTAGGCAAAGTAATGGTGCACGTTCTTACTGCTTCATCATCAAACAGGGCTGACTGCCCAGGTTCCTCAGCCTCTGCCGAGCCGGCGTCAGGATCTGGGTAGTATGGCTCATTGTAGTAACCCTGGCAAAGTTTAATTTAAAAAAAAAAAAAAAAAAAGACAAAGGACATTATTCTTTACTTGAAGCTCTAGTGATGTGTTCCATCTACTAAAGTACTAATTTGCATTTTGATAAATGCAGTTAGATCTGTTTTTTTCCATAATTGTTGTTTGAGTCACATTTTACTATAATGGCAAATGCCAGCCTTTTATTAAATGATTCATTTAATTATAAAAGTAAATATAAACACAGCCAGTGTACTGTGCATCTTAAGCTACTTGGGTGTTGTGTATATGGGCATGGAGCCAGTTATACCTGAGGGAGAGCCTCTGGGCCAGACATGGGTTGATTATACTGTTGATATTGAGCTCCCCATCCACCTGCTCCCTCTTGGTTCCCCCCAAAGTCAAGAGGGGCATCTGACTGCCCCAGCTCATCAGTATCTGGATCTGGATAAGGCAGGGGTTCAGTGGGTGCTCCTGGCTCAGTATCGACGCTTGGGACAACTGCAGGGAGAGGTTGGGAGCTCTCGCCGAGAGAGAAGTAGTTCTGTGGGGTTATGTCGTCCTCGTTATCTTGGTCATCTGTGGCTATTTGTCTGGCCACCTGCAGGGCTGCTGACTTTGCTGCGGCTTTGATAGCGGAAGGGGAGGGACTTGAACCAATCAGACCCTGAGCAGGACCTCCTGCAGGTTTGGGTCCCTTGGGTTCTTGCCGTTTGGTGAGTGAATGAGGAATCAAAGGTCTGTCTGTCGCTTTCACTGTCAGGTTTTTGGGCTGTGGCAGAATGGAGGACAGGCCTGAACCTGCACCCTAATGAGAAGACAGGACATAGGTTGAGAGATAACTAAAAGGCAGCCAAGTTACAAGATTATTACAGTACATGATATTATACAACTGGTGTGAGGTAACATTAATCACATATTTGTAGCCTCAGGAGTGGGTCAGAAGTATTGATGCTGTACTCAGTAGGACATTATGAAGGCAAGTTAAACTCCAATGTTTTGTCACAAAACAAAATCTTCATTTTGTGCATTCAGTCCAATAATATGACCTTGAGTCATACCTGAGCTTGTGGTTTCTTACTTGCTGGTTCATCATCATCCGAGTCTGACTATGGATAAGAAATACAGACAATAAAAACCTTTTGTTGTATCACAGCATTTGTCATCAAATGTGAACCGCCTCAATACTCACATCCCGTCTCTGGACCTGTGGCACAGGGATCTTGACAGGTTCGTTTCGTTTCCTGGGTTTAGGCAAACTAGAGAATAAGCCTCCTTGAGTCATCTGAGGATTCAGGTCATCGTCTGAAGTGACGTTCCCCGCTGACGGGTTTGATTGCGTCTCTTTTCTCGGTCCATCGTTCCCTCCTGATCCAGCTGTTTTTGGAGCTGGCAGGAGAGAGAAGAGCCCTCCTCCACTCGGTTTGCTCCCCGCTGCGGCAGAAGTCGAGGTTTCCTCTGAGTCACTTTCATCACTGCTGCCATAAGCGACTAAGGACATGATTGTTTCTGTTATTGAAGAAGAGTAACCTGTGGAAACTTGTGGACATGGATGACCGCTTCTCCTTCTCTCAAGAAGCCGCACTCACACCAACTATCGCGACGGGTTACCTCAGTTAAAGGTACGTGACTGTTTCTCTCTTCGCTTTTATAAAGATTACGTTATTCCAGATGGTGTTTTGGTTTGTAGAGGATATACAGCCTCGCGCCGAGCTGATTTACTAACTAAAAACACCGAGCTAGCTAATATTAGCCAGGCCACCGCAGTGAACCTTATCAACGGACCGTTTCGACCTCAAACACGTTACATTTGTCTCCAGCTATTACCGCACGTAAAACAGCATCGAAAACTATTTTCTTTTTCGTCGCAGTGCGACACTTTAATGTTTTGTGATGCTAGTAAACTGGACTCGTCAGCCACTGGACTCCATCATTCCCGATAGAGCTGCTTCTTCTTCGTGTATTTATTTAGAAGCTGTTCAAGAACAGCAGGGGTTTTACACCCCCTAGTGGAGGAAGTATGAGTCGACATAGGTTCACATGGTCTCTGAAGAATTTAATTATTTGATGATTAAGATCAGCTCTGACCTGTCCCAGTACTCTTGGGGTCTTAACGTCAATGAGCCACTTGAGTTTTATATAAGCTTTCAACCAATTTAAATGACTGAAAACGAGAGAGAACTGATATTCACAGCAATACACTGTAATTCCTGGCAATGAAGCTGTATGCACATCATTCTTTTGTACTGCCTTCACTAGAAGCCTTAATGCATGAATCTCTTGGTACAGGGACTTTAAGTTTGCAGTGCAGCATGCTTGGTTGTTTATCTTGACTTTCTCTGGCCCTGTGTTGGACTGATTACCTGTTCAGGGTGTATACAGCCTGTGACCTGATGGCGGTAGTGATAGGGTCAGGACTGAAACTGAAATTGGAAAAAAAAAAAGTAAATAACGGACAATGCCAGAGTTACCATTGCTTTGACATTATCCTTGCATAGAAGTAATACGTTCATAACTTTGAATAAAGTTAAATATCTCAAATATATTTGATGATATTAAAATAATATTTTCTACAGATGACTGAAATGAAGACTGGCAGTTTGTTGACTAATAATTACTGGTACTCATTAACAATCTGCCAAAGTAGTCAAATGTCACAAGGACCCGAAAAGGTCACAGGTTCATTCTTGGAAATATGCACAACTAAAGCACATGTATGACATAATAAGAGTCTTGAGGGCTCTGATATCCATCCATCCATTTTCTATACCTGCTGGATACTGTACAGGGTCATGGGGGTCTGCTGGAGTCTATCCCAGCTCATTACAGGCAATAGGGAGGGGCATATCCTGGACAGGTTGGCAGTCCATTGCATACCAGTTTTGAAAATTTAGAAACCATCATTAACGTTGTGTGCTTAGTAATTATGTGTAGTCACAAATGTGTGTTTACTTAAATTAGATCCCAGCATATCTGTGATCTTACAACTTCTACACTGAAATAATGCAGAAATAGGATGAAAGAGGCTGTATAGAAGAAAGATGCAATTTCTCTTTGCCAAAAGCCTCCAAACAGGTGAATCCGGCACGCTTGAAAACTGGTCATTTTAGATTTGGAAGAATAAAGGTAAATCAGGTACCAGAAGCAGGAATCACATCCTTCAAGTAAAGTCATCAATATAATAATGTAAAAAATACTAAATTAAGCATAAAAAACCCTCCTTAATAATAAAAAAAAAAACAGTATAAAGGGAAAACGTTATCAAAGTTAAGTCACATTAAGGTGCAGCTCGCCCTACAGAAGTTACTGTTGTAACTGTAGGTTTAAAATTCTTTATATACAGTTTTATAGGTGATTACTAATTAGATGTTACAGGTGCACTTAAGACTTCAGAAGTATGGTAAGAGTTTGTAACAGACGGTGTGACTGTAAAGGAGCACCTCTGCCTCTAGATGTTGACCTGCTGGTTGTAAGTTTCCACCCATGCCGTCTACTGAGAGACTTCATCTGTGATACTTGCCAATGTCGCATGTGATGTCATCCCCACAGTTGCTGGCATGCAACCATAAAATATATAAATATTAGACAAGCCCCCCACAACATCGCCATAGGTTTCTGGTTCTGAAGCCTCTTTTTTCTCATACTGTGCAGCCCCGGTGTTGCAACTCAGCAGAACAAATAAGCTGAAACACATTCATCTTATGTCAGTCACAATTAGTTATCTCAGCTTAGCTGACCTAGCTTATGCTAACCTATGATGCTAATTATTATCATTTTAAATTAATTCTCATTAAATCTGTCCAAACAACCTCTTTTCAAGTCTCACAGCTGGAATGACATACAAAACAAGTGCTGCCAGAGCTGAAATGAGGACTAGCAGAGCTCTACTGGAATCTGCAGTTGCTTGGCCTGCAGCTGCAGGAGTTAGACCTGCTGTAGTTTGCCAAGTCTACCAATATGACTGCAGGTCCCAGCAGACTACTGCTTGGAAAGGTCCTGAAATGATCCACTATGGCTCACGGCTCCTTCATCCGATCCATTTCAGGAGAGCTGTGGGGACACGGCCAAATGTTTGCAGGAGGACGTGCCCTGGTTTGTTTGTACAATTAACAGCACAGCAAATCATATTCTTTTTAAAATATGAATCATTATGCTCTGTTAGGTCCTTATTTTCAACTTAGAAGTCAACACACTGCTAAGTAGCAGAAGTGATAACAGCTAGACACTGTCTATGCCAGCCACTGATCAAAAGTCATTCATCCATCCATCCATTCGTTCTGTTCCCGCATATTCCAGTTTTGGATCACAGGAATTTCCTCTTTAGGTGAAAAGTCACCAGTTCATCATGAGGCCTCATATGGATACACACAATATAATAGAAAGGAAAAGTTCAGATACACAAATCAGTTTCCAGTTTTTATACTTTTTTTTTCCTCCAAAGATATTTTCAAATCTTGCTACATTATTCTGTAATATCTTAAAAGTAACTAACTAAAGCATTTGCATTAATGTAGAATTGTACAGAGAACAGTATTTACCATTGCCTTCCTGATTTTTTTTTTTTACAACATATGATTAATTGCAGTCGTCTTTGTCAAATGGATAAGTGATGAAAATATAACTTGCTTTCCACCAATGAGTATAATTTATTTTCCAGAGTAATTGACTTGCATTACACATCTCTGGCCAGTAGGGGCGCTAATGTGCAGCTCCGGGCAGCTACTGGGGGCGCGTCTGTAGAAGGAAGCGGGTTTCAATTTCAAACCCAAATAGTCCGAGGGACGAGCCAGTGGATTGAAAGAGCGTTTACCGAGGAGTTAATACACCGCGCTTTGTCGCTGAAATTATATTTAGAGCAGACCTGTTTATTTATCCCTTACTGCGGTTAAGGTGCATTAGCTGTGAATCCACGAAAAAAAAAGTCGCCTCTGCCGCGTCTTCGCTTCAGTTTTCCGCGCCTGGTTTATCGGATGAGAAGTCGACACTGCTTGTTTTGTCGCAGGTTGTGATCTCAACGAGCACTGGACTACATTAGAAACACCGCTATTTCTTTTTGATTACGCGCTTATTTGAAATAGAACGGGATATTTTTTTCCTAGAAACATGCCGAGGTCCAACAGGCAAAAGGAATACAAACCCGGAGATCTGGTGTTTGCTAAAATGAAGGGGTACCCACACTGGCCTGCGAGGGTAAGTACCCGCCGATTTGTATGTATTTATAGAGATATTTCATGTCCAGTTTAATTGTATAAATTTTTAGCATGCCTGGCTCCGCTGCTGCTTTCACTTGTTCTTCTGGGAGGCCTAAACAGTAGTTAGCAGCCGTGAATTAGCTTAGCCCCGTCGAGTTAGCGTCAACACAGAGCTAACCAGCTGCAGACAGATGCACATTGCTTGCGAGTGATTCATCATATTAATAACACGTCATCGGCCTACTCGGCTCGTTAAATGTGAATACTCTCTCCGACTGTTCTTTACTCCTTGATATGTGTCGTTTCTGTGTCCGGGCCTGTTCGGCCAACGTCAACTTTGAGCTCGTCGTAACTGTTAAAGATAGCAACGAAGCAGCTACAAACTAACGGTCGTGTCACAACGGTAACGGCTGACCTGCGGCTAAACTTCACCGACACTCAAGCACACAAACACAGAGCCCATGTGGAGCTTAACTACCCTATTAAAACAGTTATTTAAATTTTAATCTCTGTATTTTAAATGTGTTTTATTGTGGGTATGTCACGCATTCATTCTTTGTAAACGAGCCAGTCAGTCCACACTTGTTGCGACAGTGTTTTTTTTTTTTTTCTTTCCCCTGTAAGTTTGAATTGACTTTGGTCCTATTAACACTGGATCCAAACGAATAAAAAAAAACAGATACTAACCTCTACGTGGCCAGCAAAACACCAGTCATTGACGTCAGAATTTCTTTATTTAAACCAGAGACACTGACTTTTTTTATTTAAGTTTATATTCTTCTTAAAGTGACGTAAGCAACCACAGTAAGTAATTAAGAACAACAAAGAACCTTCAACAGCTATTCACTGGACACTACAATATTGATAAAGCCGATAAAATCTGGCAATAAAACAAGCAACCTTCATCTACAACTATCCTGTTAGAAAACTGTTTCAGTCTTAGTGTGTACTTTAGTGTCTGCTTTTGATTCTTAAACCATACATACGTTTGTTGTTTTCCCCTCGTTGTTCATTAAATGTGCATCTATATAAAAGACACGAATGACCATCCACCTTAACCCAAAATAATGTCATTGATCTGCGCCTCTTCCCTCCTTTTCCCCCCGGTCTTATCAGCCTCGTGTCAACAGGCTGCAGGCCCTGCCCCAACTACCTTCACATAGTGGTCCTATCTGGAAATGCCAAAAGGCTCTTTTTGGCAGACAAAGGGCGCGAAGCTACCCCACCATACCAGTACTTCACTGTGCTATATTGTCTAATGAAAACCTGTTGATGCTGACAGAGCTGCAGGTCCAGACAATGCCCTTAAAGGATTTTCAATACCTTGCATCGTGAATTGGGAATACATTGAAACTTAGTAGCTGATAAACCAAAAGCACTAAAGTATTTTGCATAATGTAAGGTTTTAGTTAATGGTACTGTTTTCAGGTTTAGTAATTTTAATTTATCAGCACCTGTTTGTAAGAGTCTGTGCTCTTGATTCACAGATTGATGAGTTACCTGAAGGAGCTGTGAAGTCGCCTTCAAATAAGTACCAGGTGTTCTTTTTTGGGACGCATGAGACGTGAGTTTTTATCTTTTGTTTTTTTTGTTAAATTGTCAATGTACGGAATAAAGACTCAGCAAATCATTGAACTTAAATATTTAAAATATGTAGTGATCAATTGCAAAGAGGTTGACAGGAAGAGTGTACACAGAAAAATCACTGTGTAATGTCTGATCATCAAAGGGCTTTTCTGGGGGCCAAGGATTTGTTCCCATATGATGAGTGCAAGGAGAAGTTTGGAAAAGCAAACAAGAGGAAAGGGTTTGCTGAGGGACTCTGGGAGATTGAGAACAACCCAACTGTCACGCATGAAGGCTACGAGGTAGGTAGGATTTTAGTATAGAAGTTAGCCTTATTCTGTGTGTTTGTTTTTATTCTGCTTTTTAGAAATCTTATTGTTCATCTCTCTCTCTCTCTCTCTCTCTCTCTCTCTCTCTCTCTCTCTCAATAT
>JAOWBL010001661.1:0-14956 GCA_028564865.1 Zenarchopterus dispar
GGCTGGAGGTGCAGCAGTTGGTGTACAGGCTGAAGAGCAGAGGTGAAAGAACACAGCCTTGAGGGGAGCCGGTGCTGGTGATCCGAGTCTCCGAGATGTTCTTCCCCAGGCGAACGTACTGCCTCCGATCTGTCAGGAAGTCGGTGATCCACCTGCAGATGGAGTCGGGCACGTTGAGCTGAGAGAGGTTGTCTTGGAGTAGAGCTGGCAGAATGGTGCTGAATGCAGAACTGAAGTCCACAAACAGGATCCTGACACAGTATTTGCATTTAAAAAAAAAACAAACAAAACAGAACAAACAAAACAAAGAATAAAGGCTTTTTGTTCTGTACTATTGATTCTGTAGTCCTACATATTTTTGTTTATCTGTAAGTCCATACCTCAAAAACTAAGACTAAAACTACTTATGCACTTCTTCAACTAACTGAAACTAAACTGAAATAATAAAAAAACTTAAAAAATAAAAACTATTAAAAACTATTAAAAACTATTAAAAAATTCAAAACTATTAGAATTCTGCATCTGAGCAAACCTCCATTTCACAGGGGTTTTTTTTTGGAATTATAAGCATCTTCATGACATGTTTTTCTTTGCAATAGATAGGATTTGTGCAAATCTAGGTGTAAAGGAAATGTAATTAGTGGGTCTGAGGTGTTTCTGCTGGTTTTCTCCAGACACGGTTCTGGACATTGAGACCAAACATCTCCACTTTAGTCTCATCTCTCCATAGGACATTGTTCCAGAAGTCTGCTGGTTTGTTCAGATGCATTTTTGTGCTTCCATGTTCAGAGCTTCTCCTCGAAACCCCACCACACAATCCATACTTCTTCTCTTTTGTAAATGTGCCATCGTGGACTTTCACATTTAACATAAATAGGTACATATTTGTCTGAAGTTGCATTTGTCCAATACTGAAACTGATTATAATACAATTTGTATTTTTAGAGCCCCCCACCTCACCTATTAAAATAAAAAAAAATATATATAGTGACACTGATAATTCGAATTATAAGAAGAAGATGAAAAAAGGTAAAGGTGAAAAGGTTCCTTTGCAATCCTAACTTTAATACAGACAAAGACTTAACCCGTAATTTCAGTGATGGCTTCATGTTCTCTTCTCACCCCTTACCAAAGCAGTTTATCTTCTTCAGAAGCGATAGGATGGTAAATAAGTAGCTTACAGCACACAGGAGCTTTTCCCCGACTACAGGCTTCTTGTCAGTGTTAAGTAGTTATCCTTGCACGCTCTCAGCAACATCAAAAGTGATGGGACCGTGTTTCATCGGGGCTTCTGCTGCTACAGAGCTGCACTAACAAAGCATGCACTGCAGCTCGGGTGCAAGTAGGTTAACCCTGAGCAGAGATTGTGCAAGGCCTATTCCCTCATACAGTAAATCCCTGCACGTTTCAAATTGCTCATTTATTTTTAGTTCTATACAGGCTTCTGTGGCACCACTGATCCACTCTGAACATTTCTATTACGCGTGTGGAATACCAGTCTTCATTTATTTCTGCCATAAAACTCAACATTTTCCAGTTCAGAGTCACTTCCAGCTCACAAATCCTTCAGTATTGTTACAAACACATGCACACACTTAAGAATACACACATTAAACACTATATTTGCATGATTCTGGATGTCATTAAACTCAGGTTAACCCCCTTGAGAATCAAACATACCCTCTTCTCCAGCACACACGCTCTCCTACATACCTTCAATGCCTTTCTTTCCCATGGGTGCCTTATTCTTCCATCAGTCCTTCTTTTCTTCTTTGTCTTTCATCGTTTCCTCCAAGCAGCAACACGTTTGTGAGTAATTTTCATTTCAAGAGGTCATCTACATTCTCCTCCATGCAAATGAGTCACACTCTCCTAGGTAATCATCCTCTGAAGCCCCTGTTCACACCCCCCTACAGACACCTCAGGTGGCTTCTTATTGCTTTACTGACATGAAGAAATAATTAAACGAAAGCAAATTCTTTTAAATTGAATTTAGACAGCAGCCAAATCCAATGGCACCTCCATAGTCTTTGAATGACACCAGGTAACCATCAGGTACAATTAACTGACACACACACTCACACACCCAGTCACACACACACAGTCACATCTCATGTGAACCCACCAGAGTAAGTTAAAACATTTTTCCGTGAAAGTTAAAAGTATCTCTGACATGATCATAGTCATTTGTTACTATTTATTTATTCCGTATAAAACCCCAACTGTATAAAAGTTGGGACTGTCATTAAAATGTGAGTAAAAAGAGAGTGTAGAGATTTGCAAATCTCAGAAACCAATATTATATTGTTTCCGTCGGTGGTTTGGACGGCGAAGGGGCTGCTGGCAGAGTTCGCTGGCGACCGGCGAGGGCGCTCCGGCTCGGCCCGGCCAGCGGCCGTCGGTCGGGGGATGAAGGTACACGCTCCGCCGCTCCGCCGCTCCGCCGCTCCGCCGCTCCGCCGCTCCGCCGCTCCGCCGCTCCGCCGCTCCGCCGCTCCGCTAAACCGGACACCTGAGCTTAACTTCGCCGCTGGAACCCCCCCCCCACACACACACAAAATTGAAGGATTTGTACAGCTGTCACAGATATGAAATATACCCATGAAAACTAAAACCTTTTTTTCGAACCAAGCTGTAAGTACATTCAATTTTTTTGCAAAATTTGATATTTTATCATGGGGATCAACAGGAATTGACCTGTAGGTAAGTCCCGCCCCCTTAGTTACTGTTGCTAACTTAGACAATCTATCTGTGTTGTTTACAGTTTAACAATGACAACTGTCTGGATGAAAACTTTATGCCATGATGATTAGACAAACTGTGGACACAAAAGGAATGTTGAAACAGGAATTAAATACGTCAGGGAAGGATATGTAGAAAATCAAAAAATAGATCCAGACGGTAATAAATTAAACTGGAAGTGAGGGTTTACAGATCACAGTGTGAACTGAAGAAGCTTCATCTTACTGTCGTCACAGTTACAGATGACAACATCCAGCATCAACACTGTTCATCCACTGCAGGGGAAGATTAAATTAATGGGTTTCATTAGGGAAGCCACAACTTCTGATCTACTTCAACAGAACTTCAATCAGTATTACAACCCCAGACACTCTGGTCATATTTTTTAGGTATAAACTCAGATCTCAGAAATTAGTCCCAGTGCAATGAACACTCTATGGTTATTGGCTAATCTGTGTTTGATGGGCGGGTCTTATCGACAGGTCAACTGACTCACTTCTTGAGCCAGCCCCTTCTCGTCACTGGAGGAACTGCAAGTTCTGGTGCTTCTGCCACGGCATCCGTTCAGGATGAAGACTCTGCTGCAGCAGTTGCCAGCTACAGATGGTTGGACATCTCTCCTGGATCTGAACCGTTGGTTGCGAGTTTCTGTTCATGTCGTCTCCTGACAGAGCTCACCAGAGTTACCTGCTGATGCTGTATGTGACAATGTCGGCTCATTTGTTGCCAGGCAACAAACACTCCTATTCCAGCATGGCAATTTCAACCATGCCTGTCTCTTTGGTATGCTTCAGACTTTTAAACAGCTTGTCAACTGATTTTTATGTGATTATACATTTGTAATTCCTCAATAATTTATAGAGCAACAATATAATTTCCCTTTGGGGGATTATTAAAGCATTAATTAATTCAGCTACATTTGTTATGAAAGAATGTTTGCGTCTATGGCAAGCTTTACAAGTTTCTAGATGACTCAGCGACTCCCCTGTCCACATTATCTTCCTTACAAGTGTGTATGTGTGTGTGTGAGTCCACATTATCTGACTTAACAGACACACAGATCCTGTATTCAGGCCTGGTGCTGTCTGTCCAGACTGGCATAGCTAATAAAGTGTCCACACCCCTCCCTCCTGTTGTGTGTGCGTGTAAGCATGTGAATGTGTGATCCATGAAGTCAAGCTGCAATTAGAAGACATGTCAATGATGTCTGCCATACCAGCGCCTGAGACTGTCACTATCGGCCGGCTACAGCACACACATTTAGAGAAGGAGGGCAGGAGAATGACAGCATCCAGACGGATGAAGGGATGTAGGAGGAGTGAGAGGATCAAAGTCAGCAGTTAGCTGGTCAAATCTTAGTCTGTATTTGTGTGAATAAAGAATAGAAAAAAATCATGCTGAAGGCAGAGTGGAAGAAATGTATAAATCAGAAGCACATCAGTGTATCCAAATAGTTTAGGAACAATTCTAGTAAAGTCAATAATATTACAAATAATTTCTAATCAATTTTGTAATGTGTAAATGTTTCTTTCTGAAGCCTCATGTACCAGTGACAGACACTGAACGCTCCCAACTGGAAAAATGGATCTTCCCATCTCTGAAGTCCTATGAAGCTCGTGAGAATCCAGCAGCTTCACAAGATTAATGGCTAAATGCAAAATGAACCTGAATGATGGTGGGATACCTGACAGCTCCAGTAAAAAATAACAAAATTTAACCACAGGTGAGTCTTTATTTTAATGCTAAAGACCAATACATTTTGTTTTACAGTAACATGTGAAACATATTTTATTGTATAATGAAACCAGGCATGTACACACACACACACACACATTTACAGACAGACACTTTAAGGCCACATGGCTCTCTGCTTCACAGCAGGATGCGGTACTTGAGGGCCCGGGGGACCCTGTTGATGACCAGCCGTCCATCGTAGCTGAGTGAGGCGAAGAGCCAGGGGTCGGCTGAAGACCACTCAGCGGTGTACACACTGTCCTCATGCTCTTCGTACGTGGACACGACGCTGTCTTTCAGGGGCTCCTTACTCCTGTGTCACAGAAACAATTGTCAAGCATGAAGCAATGAGGCTGTTATGTTACATTAAAGCTGCTATGTGTAAGAATTGTACTAGAAAATTTAGTGAATGTGAAGTTAATCTTAGCACATTAAAAACAAAACAGAGAAAATACCTGACACCTTGTGAAACACACAGATGGGGGTGGGTGGAGTGGGGTGTGAGTGTGTGAATAGTGATGGTAACCTGAGAGACTGATACGTAAAGTTATTTACATGATAAGCTGTCCTTATTTGGTCTGCAGTGGTATGATTACATAGCGTGCCTTTAAAGAGAAGTTCCTTCTGTCTTAGTACCATATCTCTGTTTATAAATGGTTATAGATGGTATCCATAGAAACTAGCATCATCCAGCCACCAGTCGACATCAACACCATCGGTAGGCCAAAGACTGGCAGAAGTAGACACAGTGCTTTTTTTTAAAAAAAATAAGAATCCTTAAAGACAGGCTCAACAAGCACAACAAACATGATCCTGTCCACTGCAGACACACTTTTCCCAGAGATACAATAACATGGACTATTGCCATTCTGAATTTCTCCCAAACTCCTGCTGTGAGCTTTCCCGAGGGGAAACCATGACATAAACATCTGGATTTATTTTACACATTGACTGACAGAAGCTTCTCCTTCTGGACTGAAGCTGGAAATAAAATTCGCTCCAAGTGTGTCTTTTATACAATCAGTGAGAAGAAAAGAACGGCCTCACCTTCAATTCCACCAATGACTGAAAGGTATTCAGGGATAAAATCACTCAACAGCTTCACTGCTGACAGTGTTCAACTTCAGGGATCACATATTTACATCAGGGAGGTGGGATTTGCTGTTCTTCCTCTCAAGAAGAAGCAAATACTGGTCCTGCTGATGGACGAAGGAGGTTCTTCCCAAGTACCTCGTGTACTAACGGTGCATACACGTGAAAATGTTCCGTATGCCATGTTCCACAAATGCATAGGTGTACCAAAATCAACTTTGCATGAATTTCTGAACACCGCCACGCAAATTTTGGACCTACCATGAGAATATGTGTTCTGCCATACAAGGTCAGGCATCTCTGAGTGATCCCTCAGCTGTGTCATCTCGGACGTATGGAATGCTCTAACTGAGATAATGCTCAGATATATAAACTTTTCCTACAGTGTGGTTGAACAACCAAACATTCGCAGAGACATACACCCAACCCTATAATGTTCTCGTAGTGATGAGGAGGCTGATTGCTCCTCATGTGGGGTTAACTCCAGAATTCCTGGACCTCCTCATGTGGGGTTAACTCCAGCATCCCTGGACCTTATTTCAGCTGCGGTCCAATGTTTCCTTTTGTTTGCTTCCTTAAGTATTTCAGACATACCATCAAAACAAATAAAGTCTGTTTTACATGACTTTGAGGTGATAAATTTTGAGCATCAGCTCTTTTTTTTCAGATTTTGGAACGAACTGTGGTTCTACCTGAATTGAAAACAACAAAGAACAAATGGAGACAAAAATTTTAAAAAAAGGAAGGACAAGTCAGCCAATCATGTTTCTTGTGGTCTGTGCCGACACCACATGTGGTTACATTTAGTGAAAGAGAGGCGCATGTCAGAATGTGCCATCAGGTTCACACTTACATTGTAGTTATGGCGACACTGAAGTAGAAACCAGACTTCCGTCACATACTCCCATTCAATATATGTGACTGGAGGAAAGATCACTAAATAAAATATTTCATCTTGCCTCAACCAAAGATACAAGTACATCATGCCACATTCTGTAAAATTCTCCTTCTTTTTGATCTGTCTAGTGCCATTTGCCATTGTTGCTGGGAGACACAGCAAACTTTTAGCACTTATTGGTGTTCCATCGTGGAGGTGTTGGACTGCCTGGCGAACTTCTGTAAGGTCCAGGTATCTCCTCATCATGCTGGAACAGTTGAGACAGTGTTCCATTGTTCAAAGCCAAATGAAAAACAGTCAGAAAAAATCATGAGGAAAACAAATGTCACCATCCTCCACCTGTGAAACTGTCCATGTTTTGAAGGCTCCAACATTGTTTCTGCTCTAGTGCGCCTGTTGTTCACTTGACTAACACCTAAGAAGCTGAAACTGAAACACTTCTGATACATAACTGACCAGATCAATATCCCAGAAGTTTAATTGACTTCATACTATTGTCTGATTAAAAAGCAGCGTTTGTGAGCAATGTATTAAAACCTGGACCATGATCTTTCCCTTTCTCTGGCTACATTATCCATAAATCTAATCAAAGAATGAGAGTAAAAATAGAAAATGAAAATGTGAAGTCTGAGGGTCACAATGACCCTCGAGACTCTTGACCAGCATTCCTGGGATTTCCTTGCTCCAATGTAGTTACAGGCTTTTTAATGTTTTTTTATTTTTATTTCTTGACTATTGGGGTTATTTGTAATGAAGTTTATCTTGAATCCAGCCATTTTTAAAGTTCAAGACATGTTGGAAGATACAGTGGGTTATCTGCAGAACTGAACTGGTGTTTTATCATCAGTTGTATTAGAAGAGCAGATGTTTAAACAAAACACCTGCTTTCACAAATAAAATTAAATCCTACTGAGGTGGATTTGCTTCCATGTTCAGGGTCAGTGTCCAGCTGTATCACCTAACTTCTACTAAGCTTCAGCTGGTGGTACCCCGACATTATCCAGGAGGAGGTTTTTGACAAATGTAAGATATTGTTTTTCATGTAATGCTGTAAAGTGATGCAGAACCTGAGATGAAGGAGCATCTCCTAATCATGATGTTCCCTCTGCTATACTTCACCATTGGGATGATGTGTTGATGTTGCTCAGCTGTGCTTTTTCTTTAACTTCATACATGGTGCACAGTATTCTTCGTATGTTGACAAAACCTTTTCCCAGTCCAAGTTCAGATCAACAAGTTGCTCTCTGGCAAACTTCAAGTTCAGGATTCTGTGTTGTGTTTTTGGAGTGATCACAAGGAAAGATAGCCAAAGAACTAAACTGACTGAATTATGGATGTACTGATGGATGAATGATGGATGGACTATGGACTGATGAATGCTCAAACATTTCAGGATAGTATCTCCAAACTTTTATGCAGATCAACTCCTCTCAGTTTTACGTCCTCAGACATGAGCATTTGGTGAGATATGGTTCAGATCAGAAGATGATGCTTCTGAATAGCAAACCTAAAATGTTGAAGTGTTTTCCTCAAACTAGATTGAAAGTACCTAGGGGTGTTCTTGAGTGAAAAACTGGACTGAAGCACCAAACTGATGTGGTGTACAACAAGGAGATCAGCAGGCTGTATTTAATCAGGAAGCTCAGGTCCTTCACTGTCTGCAGCAAGATTGTGGAGATCTTCTACCAGTCTGTGACTGCAAGTGCCACCTACTTTGCTGTCGTCTGCTGGCAGTGGGTGGGGGGTGCTTCCAAGCTCATGTTGTTAAATGAATTCCAGGTGAGAAAAGCGACTACTTTCACTCCAATGACTTTTCTCTGAAGGAACTGGTGTTTTTCTCCATTACTCTCCATGCTTAGTAAGCACGTTCAGTAAAGACAGAAAAATATAACATTTTGTCACCAGCTTAAACTTTTCTTTAGTTCCCACCTAAAAGCAATGCCTGCTCTTTTTGGCTCTGCCTCTAAGATCAATCATCACGCAGGATGATGTGACCACTGGAAGAGGTCAGTGGTGTGGAGTGAATATGTAGTGTGTATTGTGCACACAAGAGGGGTCAAAAACTTCAATGAAAAGGTTCAAAGTAAAGCAGAGTGCTGGTGGTTGAGAAGAAGAGCTGATAATTGTTCCTGAGAGTTGGTCATCCAGCATAAGAGCTAGTCGTTACAGCTGGTGGAAACCCTCACTGAGGGTTCATCGACTTCAGCTTTAATTGCAACACAGAGAAACTTCTCCAGTGTTTTATAGTAAAATTTGTTTCATTTTTTACTTGTTTATTTTTACAATTTTGAATGTCAAACAGTAAGAGTGAAAGTTCAAGCAGTTTGTTTTCATTTAGGAGAACTATTTTTAAATAAACATCTCAAAATGCACACAAAACATCTTTAAAAATTATTCTCACAGTTTTCCTAATTAAGCATCTTATGACAGATAAAATGAAAGAAGTACAATTAAAGTGAAGCATAAATGAAATCTGCTTTCAGTTTGACAGTGAACATACTTCAATCCCAAAAGAGGACTCTGTACGCAGCTTTGTTTGTTCACTGTTATTGTTTGTAGTACTAGTACTAATTATAATATCAATACTGATGTTAGGATTAATATTATTGTTGGCCCTAAGGTTGTTGTTGCTGTACTGTCTCTTTTCTTACTATTATTATTATTATTAGTGCTTCATTTGCAGGTATATGTACTGCTCTTTCTCTGTGTATATATGTACATGGTCAAGTGTGTATATATGTGTGTAGATATGTATATCACTGGTTGCCTGTATGTCTATAATTGAATGTATGTCCACATATGTGTCCAATGTGTGTATGTACACATTCAAAATGTGTATAAACTTACACACATGCCCTTATTCACACACACACACACAAGCTCACTCACACACCATTTTCTGTCCTCCTTTTCCTTTGTCTATTTGTCTTTTGCCATCACGTCTGTCCTCTACTGTAATACATCTCATCATGAAGACATATCATACAAACACTGCAGCAATCACCACACAGCAAACACGGGCACCCTCAATCATCCCTTTAGTGATGCTTCTATGTTCCTACACTGGTGAGGGTCCTACCATGATGGACCTCACTCAGTTCTTTTACTTCTTCTTATATGCATGACATTACCATTGCAATTAGCACTGTTCTTTGTCAGCAAGTGTCCCTGGGTGTCTGTGTTGATTGGTCTCATTCTGTCTTTTCTAACCTAACCAAACTTTTTCCTCTTGACTCTCACCTTGTTCATGCTCAGGATGGGGGGGTTTGTGTGGCATCAATTCAATGTCAAATGTACTGCGAATCAAAACTCAAAATCTGAGAAGCAAAATCGAAAATCTGAAACCAAGAAATCAAAATTTCCAACTGAGAGCACAATCATCTTTCTTAGTTCCTTGCCGTCAATTCTAAATCCATCTCTGTTTTCAAACCATCTTCCTTTTCTTTTGTGTCAAATGAGGGCCATGTCAATCTCCATCAAGGAGGCAGGTTATAGCTGAGATCTAGAAGCTCATTGGGTATTGAGTGACTTGGTGTCTTACGCTGACATCAGAGCACTCAGCTGCTCGACTGTGTCCCGCCTATGAATTGACACCATAGATTTGCATCAAGGAAAAGATTTGATGCCATCTGCTGAGGTCTTTAGCCAGGCTGTTTTTAAGAAGAGGAATTGTATATATTTTGAATCTGGACTTAACTAGAATGAAATGAATTACAATGAATGGACTTGTGGAAGAAGATGTGTAATGCAGACACTTCAGGTGACTTTTGTTGTGAATTGGTGCCATACTAATCAAGGTAAACTGAATTTAAATGAACATTCCCATATAGGAAAGCTCTTTTACAGTAATTTACACTCAACAGAAGCAGGGACAAACCTTGTCCTTACTGTTAAGCATGGTGGTGGAAGTGTTATAATTTGGGGTTGCTTTATTGCCACAGTTAAGTTACGTGTGAACTGCATCACATCAAAAAGTTCCAAAGCCAAGTAATGGTGGAGGTGGGGTAGGGGGGGGCTATCCATGTAAAGCAGAGACAAATTTCTGAACCAGATAAAGATCCCAAAGTGGGTCTTGGTGTTATTTAATAATGTTCTTACTAAATTGAATTGACTTTTTTTTTTTTTTACTTAATACTGACTCCATCATCACAAAATTACAGGAAGCATTTCCGTCTCCACCCACGCAAGGATTCTCTTACTTGTCCTCATGGTTGTTGTCCTCCCCATCGCTGAGCTCGTCATCATCCACCAAGTGTCCAAACGGCTCTGAGGAGATGGATACCATATTGGAGAGAATGAGGCGGCTGTCACTGCTGGCTGTCAACACCAGCTGGTCGTGGCTGTGGTTGTAGCGGACGCTCCACACCCTGCGACACACATTCAGAGGGATTCATTCACAACTGCACAGAGCAGCGGTGCAACGCACGCACGGTTAATCATCAGCCTTGTTCAGTTTGTCTGCGATATTTTTGAACAGACCACACATGCTGAAAAACCCAGCAGAGAAACTCGCTGGGTGCGTCTCTTGTTCACACACTAAGCCGCCCACACCAACTACACAGAATAAATGTATCATTCTCAAATGTCTGTCTGTGTGTGAAATCACATGACAGTAATGGAGATCTGGTAATTTGGAGCTCATGTTTCAACTTTGTTCTCATGTGCTGATGCTCATTACTGAAAACTCCACAGTCCTCATTTCATTTTTTGCTCAATCTCAGTCAAATGCCCTCATCCCCGCTATTGTTTGCCCCCCTTCTGAGCTTTTTTTTCCCCACTTCTGCTCTTTTTCAGTCATGCTCTTTGTGTATATGTATTTCTCTGTTTTGGTGAGCCCGGGGCACAGCTCAGAGTGGGGTCCCAGTTCCCTCGCAGGGAGGGATTGAGGGATAACCGTGGCTGTTGACAGAAAATCAGCCACAGCCACGCCATTCCCTGCGCTCCACTAATCTGCTTGCCTGCTAAAAAATAGTCCCAAATAACCCCAGAAGCCCTGAGGCCATATCCTGGCTGTGCTTTGAAAAAGTCAGCATGCACAACAAATATACACACATATGCAGAGAAAAACACCCACATACATATCACACTGAAGGCATGTTCTCCTATACAATAAATATAGATGTGAACAGGAATTACAGAAGTACTTAAAAGCACAATACGGCCACACATTAAAAATAGACTCTTTTTAAGACACATATTACGTGTGCAAAAAGGTAGTGTCCAATCATGTGTGTGTGTTTGTGTGTGTGTATAAAAATCATAGTAAAAATCATTAATATGACCAAAAAACAAACATCCCTTTCTTCACCATGACATTATATTACTTAGTAAGTGTGTCATTATTTAACAAAAATCAAGCCAAAATAAATAAATTAAAACACATGGCCAACACTGTTCATCCCGTTACTCCTTCCAAAGGATTTAAAAGAGTGAGATAGAGCGAGAAGCTGCAACTGTCCACTTTGATGAGCTACAAAACCTACAAAACAGATATTTTGGTAGTTCGCAGGTCTACAGAATTCAGGTATGATAGGGTGATAGGGAAAGATATAAGCAGCAGTTTTAGAGAAGTCAGTGTTGCTGCACACCAATCTGGAAGCATTTTAAAATAACCTTCCAACTATTTGGAGTTTAATTTCCTGCAACAGAAAGTATTATTCAGAGGTGAAGAGCACAAAGAACAGTTGCCAGTCTTCTCAGCAAACTCACTCCATGGTCAGAGCATGCAATGCTCAGAGAAATAAGCAAGACCTAGGAGCGCCATCACTGGCTCTACAGGCTTTACTGTAGACCAGAAGGATTTGTTTGGAGCAGCTTCCAGGAGAAACAGTGGTGGAGGGGTGATGGTATGTTGTTTTTCAGCCACAGCACCTGGGCAACTTCTGGGCCATCAGCTGCTCTGAACAACAGAATATTTTAAAGACAAATGATGTGGGGACATCTGATTGACAGAAAAATAAATGATCCCAAACACAGCAGCAAATCTTCACCAGAATGCCTGAAAAATGAAAGAAAACCTGGATTTTGGAAAGATCTGGTCAAAGTCCAGATCTGAATCTGGCTGAGATGCTGTGCTGGGACCTTCAGAAAGCTGTGTAGAAGTGAACATCCAAGAATCTCAATGAACTGAAGCAGCGTTAGAAAGGAGAATGAACCCGAATTCCTCCAGAACCATGAGACACTGATAAAGAAAGACAGGGACATCTACTGAGAATTCCTGCTGCTGAAGGTGGATCTACAACATCCTCAATCATGTTAGTACTTAGTAATGACTACATGAAATTTTTACTTAGCATTAAGTTTGGTTAAACAAAAAAAATGGTATAATGAAAAAAAGTTGTATTTTGTTATTTTTTTAGGTTGTAATCAACTAATACTCAAACTCACTAAACTTTAATGATTTTTCATTAAGTTTTTTTTTCATAAAAATACACAGAATTAAAAGAGATGGTACTAACGTGACTAAGTTTTCATGTGGGAATACAAATGTGCATCATTGAAGAGAGGCTACACAGATAAAAAAGTCTTTGGAAGACATGGATTAGGTTTTAGTAAGTGCACGGACACACACACGAGCACACGCACACACACAAGCTCTCATCAAAAGACATCTCATCTGTAGCCATTTACAGTTACAGATATGCTTACCAAACTGTCTCTTTTGGAGATAAATGCGTTCTTGTGCACATGCATGTGGACAAAATGGTTGTGTGTGTGTATACACTAGAGGATGTTCCACTGTGTAAGTGTGTGTCCTCTGTTATCAGGTATAAAATGGTTTACTGCAGCAGGATCCTACTTGTGCTTGCAGACACACACTGCTCAGCAGCCACCATCTTACACACACACACACACACACACACACACACACACACACACACACACACACACCTGCAGAGGACTACTCAGCTCTTAGCAAAGCCTAAAGCTCCACAGAACACAACCCGGTTCTGGATTTGGCTGCAGTGAATCCACTGTGGTTCAGACTTTAATGACAAAAAGAGCTATTTAATTAGTAATGAGTGTGTCACTACCTTTTATTACATCAGGAGTAGCTGGAGAATTTATTAGTTAGGAGTAAGCAATTAATGAAACAAGAAGCCCATCACATTTTCCTGAATTATCCTACAAAGAGGATGAGATGCCTTCTGTCACTGTAGATGTTTAAAACTGAGAGTCAGGGGATGAAGGCAGCTGAACCTGAGGACCAGCCCGGCAGCCAACCCGGCTTTGTGTCGACTGTAACTGCAAAGGAGCGGGTGGCCTAAGACTGGTGCTGAGTCAGCATCCCTGGACTGGCTGGGTCACCGCTTTGGCTGCCTGCTCTGGGCAAGCCATCTTTATCTTACAAGGGGTCAAGGTTCAAGTTTTGGCCTGAAGCTCTACTACGTGTCTTCGTCCACTCTGTCTGTCTTCACACTGTCGACAAAGGCCACTAGAACCACAAAATATCAAGAAAAGAAAGGAAAACATATTTCTTGCAGTTTTACTCTGAGTGACCTCTTTGATTACATATTCCCTTGCTGAAACCTCGTATTACTGAACTAAACTGTACAAGTTGATAATGTTTTAAGAACACTAAATACCAGTAAGACAAGAAGTTATTATTAGAACTATATATCATATAAGGTCCTGTTCACTAAGCTATGTAGAGTAAATGGTTGTAGGGTGCTAGACCATGGTCAAATCTGAACAATCAGTTTAAATAAAACTTTCTGATTGTTGTGTGTTTGTTTGTATATATATATATATATATATACACACACACACACACACACACACACATATGTACACACAAATGCTTGTACACTTACGTGAGTAGAGCAGAAATAAATGGTGAAAGAACACATTTGCTCACTTGTTGGGAGGTATGCACAGGTGCAGGTACCTTCCAGATGTCCAGATGTGGGAGCAGAACTGGCTTCCACATTTGGACTTTTTTTTAGGGTTGGTGTTGCATCTTTTATCAAGGCAACACTAAAAATCATACTGCATCCATTATAAAAGTGTGGATTTGTGAGAGAGTCCTGCAGCTGAATTAGCCTTCCTTCAGTCCACAGCTTTCACCAGCCGAAACCATCGGAAAACATTGTGAAATAAAAAGAAATGTTGCGCTTGTGTATTCCTGAACCAGAGAAAAATGGGACAATAGGAGTGCTACACAGATAAAAGTCACACTGTCCCAAATGTTTTGAGACTTATTGGTGCCATTAAATTCAAAATAACCAATCCATTTTTTCCTTTTTGTTTATGGTACATTTCCTCATTTTGAACGTGGATATGTTTTCTACATCCTATTATGAATAAACTACAGGTTTATGAGATTTGGAAAACAGTCCTAGGGGAGCACATTTGTCAGGATTCATGTCCTTAAACTACCTGTGTGTGTGTGTGTGGCTTGAGCCCCCCCCCATTTATATGTGTTTGTGCAGGAGAGGCAGATATGTTTGTCACCAGTTTGCACTTATTTCCTGAACTCATTCTTGGACC
>JAOWBL010001662.1:0-14955 GCA_028564865.1 Zenarchopterus dispar
GGTACTCCCCCTACTCCTTAGTTCGCTGTGATCACGATTCTTGGACATTTCAGGATTTCTACGAGAATGAAATTCAACGTGATAATTCAATCGGAGAGGCTTCTACCAGTTTCTATATTCATCGTGATCAGGACGGTAGTGCAGCGGGCAGAATAAAGATACAGGCATAGCATTGCAAGGATACATGTACACATAAAAGCATTACAGTACAGCATTAAGACAAGAAACACCATATGGAAGATTAATGCAAATAATATAGACAACAGAAACCGATACAAAATGGGCAGAATGCATTGTTTCTGCTTCAAAAAATTATATTTTATTTTTATTTTTATTTTGCCCTCATGCTTCAGTAGTTCAGGAAAAAAATCCGTTAAACTAAAAATCAAGTTGGTATGGCCTTACTTTTCCCAATGATCAACTAGAGTATATTTCTTAAAATGTTCATCCCTAGTCTGGACACTAGCTACCATTAAAAGAATCAAGTCTTGGGAACCAAGACAATCACTTCCAGCTAGCAATAACTCAGTGACTGTAAATGGTGCTGTAATTCCAGTGAAAGTAGTAAAAAGACATCCTCCATTTAGTTGAAGTTATCATGATGAATGATGGTATCACAAGCTTTACTGATGATAGCTCTTTATTCTTGCAGTGCAGCAGCTTTCCTCAGAGTTAACATACTCAGAGTTGAATCATTTTACTCTTAAGTTTTCCATCTCAGGGTTTGTCAACTCTGGGCTAGTATTTTAACTCAGAGTTTGCTGAACATCCTTTCTGAGATAAGCCCCAGAACACATTAACCAAGATGTGGCGCACCATTAGATTACATTTGGAGGACTTAGCCAAGTTTATTTCAAAGGTCTGAACATGGCTGGAGAATTATGAATGCAAACACACCTGTAAATTGTTATCATAGTCATCGGTTATAATCATCAGATGTTGGATGCTTTGTAATATTTAGTGGACTTCAGTGGATCTTTACAATCAATTTACCTTACATAAATACTGAAAGCAACATCATTTGTTTATACTCATAGCCATCAGTTATACTGTCTATTGATATAGCTGGCTGACATTAAACAAAGTGAGATGTTTTGCCAACTAAGCAGGTGTTTCCCTTTGCCGGTGTGCCAGACAGATGCGGACAGATGTGACATCAAGCAGTAGGGAAGCAGAGGTAGTGAGATTAAGACAGTTTTAAATGGGTCATGATGTAGGTCTCCCCAGAGAGGCATGAGATGGGGGATTATCCAGCACAATGAGTAAAGCTAATTAAAAGAACAGACTGAGACTTCATAGTAGGAATGTTAAAAAGAAATGATGGGCAGGAGTCTGGGAATAAAAGAGAGTGCCTAAAACATTTTTTAAAACATAAGCAGAGCTTATAAGTGAATCCAGCACATTCACTTGATCATTGTATAAGATGATCAGAAATAATATGTGTGAATGATTACATACTGTATACTGTTTATAAAATTACCAATTAACCTAAACTGACATGTAGGGATAGAAAATAAAATACACACAATATTTACTAATATTTATGCATTTACTCAATGACTTTTGAGCACAGGTATGTTTGATTAAAGTTATGTCTAACTTGGAATTGCATTTTATTCCTACACTTCTTGCCACCAAAAAGGGGTTTAGGTTTTAAAATCTCTGTAGGACACCCTTACAGTTTATATTGTGTTGCTAGATTAGATAATTCTAGGGGGAGTTTTAGCTAATTATGTTTATATCATTATCATACTTTTCAGCAGACAGAGTTTCAGTAAGTCTCATCATTCACTGCACAACTGCAGTCCAAGAGTGACCACTATTAAGATGTTGTGTTATTATCTTGTGCCATTGTTTTGAGAAGGTGGACCACTACTGCCTTGAAGAGGAGTTTTAAATACAGCCAGTTATGAACTTGACACCAGTGATGTGTCAAGAATTCAGGATGATGCCACTGTTGCTACATATTTAATATGCTAAAAAAGTATTATATAATTTCTTCATGTAGACAAGTGGGACAAAACAAAATAAAAAAACAAAAACCACAAACATTCTCACACTCACTCCTATGATGAATTGAGCTTCTAAAATACGTATAAACTCCATGCAGGAAGGCGACAGCCAAGATTAGAAACTGGAACTCACTGCTAATGAACTAAAATGAACTAAATCTGGTATTTGATACAACCAGAAAAGGTACAATACTCACTGCTTGTGTTGATGAGACAGACCTGCTGTAAATTTATGGTGTCTTGTTGAAAATATTTGTCTTCATCCTTATATTATTTTCTGTTCTGATTATTGTGCATTTGTGTGTATGTTACCATGCCCAAAAATGTGCTTTTTCAAAATATTTTTTACTCTTTTCAAACCACACATGAAAACGTATGAAGTGAACATTGGATACTACATGTAAATTACTGCAAATATTACTGTTGAATACCTTTTTTAATTATCAGTTTTTTGTCTTTTATATCTGTATATCTTATTGTTTTATTTTGAGTCTGGGTCATACATGGAAATCAAAAAAAAAAAAAAGAAAAACTGAAATTGAAATTGGACTTACTTCGAGATGTCCCTTTCTGTGCTCAGTTTACAAAGGAGACCTTGAAAGAGAACTACATTATTCTCAAAGTGGCAAGGATTCCTGAGAAAAAAAAGGAAAATATTTTATCTATTGAAATGTTGGAGCAGGAAAACAGTACTTTTCAGCTCCCTGGGTTTTAAGAGCTTCTGTAAAGGTAAAGGTTGAACACATCAAACATTAATTGCATTTTTTTTCTCAGCTTATCGCTTTTTGGATGAAGTTAGCTAATAAATAAAAAATTTTGATGGCATTAGTATTGACAGCATCTTAATTTTTCTTTTGTAGCCTAAAACCTTCACAAAAATGGGGAGGAGAGAAAGAAGAGTGCCATTTGAGAGTATGTTTCATGAATACAAAACAATTTTTTTAATATGCAGACATATCATTCATATTGTTATGAGCCTACCAATGATCTTCGGTAAACCTTTGCTGTAAATTCCTCTGTAATTCATGTTAGGTATGGAGACAAGTGTCCCAGTGGGTGTTTCAGCTGACAATGCAGGGCTGTCGTCTGGCGCGCTGTTGTCCTGGTAATGTTGCTAGCTGTCATCCCGAAGATTAGAGAATGAACAGAATTACCAGGGATGCATGCCGTTTCCCAGATTAGGATTGACCTGCTTTAAAACATAATGGTGATTTCTTTTTATCCGATTAAAGCAACCAACTGACTGGCATTATTTTGCCTTCTCTGCATAAAAATTCTAAATATCTTCAATGATAGCATGAGAAATAATTTGATTTTTATTGATTTAAGAAGTCCATTTCATCCCATTCAAATTTGACTTAGTTTCCTGTGAGCCTGTTCTCCTGCAGCCTTTATTAGTTGATCTGTCAGCTGCGTGCTGGCCTGCCTGTCTGCCACGGCATACATCTGAATCACAGAAATTACATTTTCAGACATTCGTCAGTGATTTAGACCACAGTAATCTGTCTTTATCTTCTACAAAGATCAGTGTGCTATTTCTGTGCCGGTTTTATATTTACATAATGCATCTGTGTGTAACATCTCAGCACAATAAATATTGTTTACAGCAGTGTTGCATCTAGCCCAGATAACATGAATGATTGGCCCACACTTGGCCTGGCTCTGCTGTTTTTGTTTGCCCCACATTCGGCTTTGACTGACAGCACTGAATCGACACGAGTGTAGCTTTAATTAAGATAGCAATCTGTAGACAGCAATCACCTTAAATGTAGAGAAGACTAATGTTTTCTGTTTGTCTGTTTTTAACAGGACAACCAAAAAACCTAGCAAAGTTTGCCAGAATTTAAATTTAAGTGTACTGATAAAGCAGATTAAAGATCCAGTTTATCATTGGAGTATTGATTATGATTCAGGTAGATCTCATTGCATACTACTGGGGAAAAAACTTGGACTGTAGATAAATCCCTTTTTGGAACCAAATATCCTTCATGGTTCAAGAAAGCAATTCAATTTTTACAACACAACTCAGCTGTTGGCCAATTTCAATCTAATATCCATGCAATATTTATAACAACAACAAGAAAAAAGACAACAAATAGGATTTTCTGTTTGAGATGTAAACCAGAAAATTATTATTTTACATTGTATATCTGTTCCAGTAAATACGGTACACTTGTCGTATGACAGAAAAGGGAGGGAATGGGCACCTCTGCAACTTACAATCATATCTTTATACAAAGATCAGAGTGTAAAACATAAAAAGTTTTGGTATTTTGGAGGGTTATGGCCTACATCACCCTCTGTTAGCTGGATTGAAGAACAAATAAAAAATATCTGATAATCATACTTTGATAAATATATCTGAATACTGAACTGAAAACCTTTAGCTTAAATGTGGCAATCGTCATTTAACACAAAGCAAATATCACCATAGAAACCATTCTGACTGGACACAGAATTAAAAGCTCAGTATGAGTAATTTGTAATTTTTGATATTTTAAACATTCAATATACTGCATGTGTTTGATCTAAATTCAAAAATTGGAGGACTGTATAATACAGTAGCATAATGTAAACTAACTTAACATTTATTATCACTTGACACGGACTGGCAGATTCTGTTGCCAGTTTTGAAGTGGTAGGAAGTTATGGGAACTTTAGATGACTCATGTTTCTAAAATGAAACAAAATGAAAACTCCTCGTCACACAGTTCCAAAAACATATCAGTGATATTTCAAATGTGAAAGCAGATGTAAAATTGTGTCAGCCGGTTTAAATGATGAACAAATTTTCAGTTCTCTTCCTGTGGGAAGTCTCCAGCTGTGAGCTGTCGTGTTGGTGTTTTCCCTGGGGAACAAATGGCCATCTCTGCAGTAAACAGCAAAAAAGACTTTAAGCACTTGTGCGAATGAGATATGCAGAGTAATTCAGTGAGGTTGTAGAAAAG
This sequence comes from Zenarchopterus dispar, assembly GCA_028564865.1. Taxonomy (NCBI): domain Eukaryota; kingdom Metazoa; phylum Chordata; class Actinopteri; order Beloniformes; family Zenarchopteridae; genus Zenarchopterus; species Zenarchopterus dispar. The sequence goes on from JAOWBL010001662.1 coordinate 4,961, forward strand.
ATGCTGCTTGGGGACTTAGTGGCTCAAGTAAGGGGCATCAAAGAGGGGTTACAAAATGAAACATCCTGCTTGATCTGATCTGCTGTTTTGATATGGGCATCTGTATATCTAGTGTTGGATAAATATATAAATGACCAGCTCTTTGAAGTGGTACTTGTACATTTCAGTACAAGACTCAAAGTATACTCGATATGAGTATGGTGTTTACACTGCTTTGTACTGGTCGATGATATGTGATGGCACTACCTTTTAGTATCAAATACATTTAACAACTTCTTTTCCATTGCAAAATCTAACTATCAAAGGAGGATTGCATAAAACTACTCCATCAGAGAAAGAGGAATCTTGTTTGTGCAGAGTAGCTCTGAGAGGCTTACAAATGTCACTGAAAACTGAAATGTTGGACATGTTTTTGAGGTACAGATACAGCTAATGTTGGCTTCAGAGCTCTGTTGAGGTCTTTGAATGATTGTTATTTTGATTGATTAATCACAGGATCTTGTAAAAGACAGCTTACTTTTACGTAGCCTTTTCAGATCAAGAGAAGCAGGAATAATAAGCTTGAGGGTGCCACTCATGATTCCTTTTGTTTTTTTATGACTCATTGCTGCCATTTGATTGATACTTTTATAGTCATGTGCAGAAGTAAGTACTCCCTAATCCCTTTATTGTTTTTAAAAACACAATATAAATCATCTTATGTTAGTCTAGACAAAACCAACCTCAGATGAACAACATCTAAAAATACTCGGGTGAAGGGTGTGCAATATGAAGTACCGCTATACTGCTTCCACAGGACTTAAAATGATAAGTTGCAGCCAGGTGCTCATACTCATCAGCCACTGATGGATTGATCATTAGCAGGTGTGCAAACCGCTATAAAAGCGGACATTTTTTGGCAGTTTTAGTTGTGTGTTGAAACAATGCCAAAAGGGGAAAACATAAGTAATGGCTTTAGAGAAGCAGCTGTTCCTGCATGTCAATCTGAATAAGGTTATAAAAAAATTTACAAACATTTTAATTTCTGATTTCTACTGGCTGGCCATTTATGTACAGATGTCAGTAAGGAAATACAGATTTTTTAAAAGGTATATTTCTGTGAATGTATGTCAAGCATGGTGAAAATAGGTTATAAAAACACAGAGGCTACTGATTCTTGGTAGAAATCCAACCCTACACACACACCTTAGGAATCCTTTAATCCTGTGACATGGAGGAGGGGATTCAAGCAATAAATGTCCTAAAAATAACACCAGAGCACCAGTATAGAACGCTCATATGAAACACGATTGCTGCACAGTCATCAAAGGTGACAGGTGACATCCTTAAGTAACCTCTACCAGTCTTATCTCTCCACCACAGGAGCACATCTGCCTGTTTAAAGCATTCATGTCACACCTGTGACAGACAAATTAACACCATTTACAAATTCAGTGAGGCCTATCTCTTTGACCAGTACTGTGAGAACTGGTTGAGGAATAATTTACATCCATTACTTGAACAGAGATTTTAGAGAGAAGTCAGGTTGGGCAGTCGGGTAATTGGAGTTCCATCTCTTACTTTCAGAGTGCACTCTGAGTCAACTGCATGAGTGATCAGCTGATAAGAAACTCAAATACCGTCTCTCTGGATGCGTAGTTACTGAGCAGCTAACAGACATCCAACCCACTAGCAGTTACTTGCACAGCAGTCCAGCTCCATATCTGCAGTCCATCTAGATGGGAGGTCAGGTCACGTCATTCAAACGAAGACAACTTAAATCCTTCAGACCTGATTGTAATGTCTTCACACTGCTATCACACTCCGTCAGGTTCTTCACTGAGGCTGGTGACATGAAAAATAGATACAATGTAATTGAGTTATACTGATACATGAATTGAAGAAAAGGATCTCTAGGCTCTGATATAGCGTTTTCTAACATGTATTTCACCTCAATCTGGGAAAACTGAAGAAATGTCAGTTTCTCCATTGACATTGGTGATACTTTCACATTTCTGGCATCATTGGTTAGCATGTTTTGAAGTAAACTGATATACAACATATCTACATATAAAGAGAGGTCTCCTCAAAGGGTTCTTTCAGAAAATAGGCTGTCTTCACACTGGTGCTCTTTAGGCAGGCTCAAAAGAAACTCTGGATATGGAAATGGTTAATTTATGCCAGTGTGAACACACAATTTGGTGTGCACCAAAATGGCCATAGTAAGACCTCTGTGAAGAGGTGATCTTGGTATGGCAATCTCTGATGGAGTTAGTTTACTGCATCAGAGACAGCCAACTCCACATGCTCAATTCCACCCAAACACAGGGTGTATGCCATTGTAGTTTATTGTAGGTTGTAAAGGAGCAAAGAAACAATCATGGCAAAAGAAAGTAGAGTTACCAGTCACATGAACTGAACTAACTGAAAGTGGATACAATTCATCAGCATCTGTGAAACTGATCTGTTTGCACTGGTCCTAGTCATCTGGTGACTTTGTAACCTTTTAGCGTTTTCCCCTTGGATCTGTTTTATTTTACACAGATAAAATATAAGCACTGAATAGGAACAAATCTCAAAAGGAACAACGGAAAACTTAAAGATGAGAAGAAAGACATTGTTGTGAAATATAAGATAACATTGCTTGTTTTATGGCATGGCAAACAAACATGGAATAGTTGACGTCCTGACAATTATATTAGTTATATATATTACTTTTATTACTTACATTTATCACTCTCACCAATTGCTTCAGTTTGAAAATGTTACTGAACTATAAATTATATAAAAAGAACTGGACAAACCCTCTATTATATCAACAATAGATTTTATGAAAAGTGGTTATGAGGTCGGTTCTGGGGAACGCCATCATAGCAAGCGCTGACGCCACCCAATCCATAAGTGAAGAACAAACAACTCCGGTAGTGGGTTAGAATATACCCACTTAACCTCAGTTACCACATGCTAGCTATTTTAGTTTAGCTTAACTTATACTAAGCCATGATGTCATCAAGGTTTACCTTAGATTCATTCTGATCAACCTGTTCATCACCATCATTTCAAATTTCATATGTTGCTACCATAAAAACATCTCAAACAAATAGTGCTGTAGCAAAAAACAAAGACTGATGGAACCCCAACCAAGCACTCCACCATGACAATCAACTAAGAAAACCTTTGGCCAATTCACAATAGTTATAGACCCTCCAATGGGACTTCAAGGTAGCTAGCCAGCTGTTACACCAATAGTCTAATTGGTAAACCTGGAAGAATCCAGCCCAACATGACAGGTGGCTTGGTTGGCGTAGTCAGTTGCTCTGACTGCTGCCAGACACCTGACAAGCCAAAAGGCAGTTAACTGGCTGTTGCCTGACTAGCTTTGGTTAGCAGCACATGACGCTTCCGGGCCTTCCCAGAGCTAGCTGCGGCAGTCTCTTAGTCCAGTTTACAGCACACCAATCCATGTTATAATTACAATAGGAATGAATGTGCTTTCTTAGGTATTTATTCATAGCTTAGATGTTAAGTTCATCCAAATGTAGCTAAAGTGACAGCTAGCTACATAAAAGCAAAGACTCCAGCTAAGCTGTACAGTAAAGCAATACAGAAGCTTGTCTCCATTCATATATGACTCTTCATACAGTTTTGATGTGTTCATCAGCCCAAGGTATTTCCTATGATCATAAAAATCATGTGAGTCTCAGCTCTCTATCCTGTTTTAATTTGATATGCTCCATCCCCAAGGACATCACACCAGTGCTTACCAACTCCCTTCAGGGTCTCACTTTCAAGTAAATTAACTTGAGTTTCTTTTAAACGGACTAAAACATCTTTGTGTGAACACAACTACATGTATTTAACACAGAGAGAATGTTAAATACAAAGAAGTCATTAACCTTAGAGTTAAGAATGCTGCATTTACAGTGGGATTTTGGGTAGTTTCTATTGTATACTATGTGTTTAAGTAGTGACAGGTGTAATAACATATATGTTTTCAGTCATGATTTTCAGTCCTATATTTGGTCAAACAGAGTGCTCCATTTCGAGCAAGACAGTCCTCTACACATGGTAATCTTTGCTTCTTTCACACATAATATGAAATACACACTATTACATATTTGGCAGTAATCATACTAAAAAAAAAAAAAAAAAAAAATCCATAAATGCATGACTACGGATGACTGAAGAGTGCAGCTGCTGCTGATTTGCTCCTTTGCCCAGTCAGTGTAGACAAGGTCATCATAGTAGCAGCAGCGAAGCAGGTCTGCAGGGAGAGATGTGGAGCTGTGGGTATGCATGTGAGAAATTGCTGACACGCAGTCAGTTTAAAACAGATGGCTCAAAGTTGTGAAGCAGTGCTGTGGCTTTAACCCTCATATCCATGATGGTCACACAGCACTGCACCTCAAACTAAGCTTATCACCTCCTGTGATTTCTGCTCTGGCTCTGTCAACAAGTTCAGCTAAACAAATATTGGGAGAGAATAGGAGGACAACATCCACGACCTGCAGTTTTACAGTTGAATACAAATCTTCACAAAATATCTCTGCTCATTTTCTTCATTTTTTTTTTCTTTGTGTGTGTGTTTTTGTTCAGGTGAAAGTGTGGAGCTATCTTATTTAACTGACAGAGTGCAGTATAAAAATATTTTACTGTTATAACAAAAAAGTACATGCACCTACATCTCATATACGTTTCACTTTCATTGTAAAGAACATCTGATTGTCTTTAAGAGGTCATCTGGGTCTCCCAGTTCCCCATCCCTACTGTACTACTGGCAAAAACCACCCAGAGTACATTTACACTCTCATGCTGTTTGTCTCTTGTGACAAGTACGTATAGCTTTATGGTACTGCATCACACATCAATCAATCAGCAACAATAAAACCAGCTCACAGAGCTACAGTGAATGCCATGGCAGAGGTAACTTTGTGAAAACTTTAGAAGGATTTTTAGAAGACCAAGGTAGGACACTTTAAAGGCTACATTCACCAAAGAGCATGGCAACTCATGTAATACTCTTCATGATATTCTTCCAATTGTGAAAATTTGTGTTGACATGTAAAATTGTTTTGTGAAAGGCTACCTTAAGAGACTCAGGAGGTAATGATGGAAGAGAAAAACAAAAGAATGACTCAACAAGATAAAGAATAAGACATTTAATCCTAGACTGTGTCGTAGAGGCAACTGAACCACCACAAACTCTATTTGCTGCTCTAAAATCCAACAACACAAAACCTTTTGTGACATTATAAACTTAATTATTGGGTAATTATTTTCCCAATACAAGTAAATGTGTCTGTTCTTTGGTCTTTATCATGGTGATTGGCGGCTCTATAACTCAACTGTATAACAATGACTAAGGAATGAAATCCTGGTCAAACTTACCTGAGAACACAAATTTTATATGTGGCTTAAACATTTTGTTGGTGCTAATTTTTCTTTTCACATTGAAAAAAAAATAACCTTACTGAAGATGAAAGGATGCCAAGGATATTTGTTTTCACCTAAAGCCTTCTCTTTTTTTAAATTCCATCTTTACACTTTAAGACAAATGCTATCTGGTGGTGTCCAAACTTTTGCAAGCCCTGTATCTTTAAAGAAGTATTGTCATGTAGATGTATGTGATTAATTACTAATCTCCTTTAATTTGACCTGAAAAATGTCAGACCAAACCACCATTGTCGAAAAAGAAATTGAGAGAACTTTGATCACTGTAATGCACATCCAATTCTGCATTTCTTCCGCAAACTCTGAGCTATCAGGAAACTGCTTCAGAGCTGGTTAAACAAGGACGCCACAAGCATATTTAATAGCTCAAAAATGATGCGTTTGAAAGATATATCTCCCACAGTAAACACTACTAAATCACAAAGCTGTGGTGGGCAATTTCTGTGAGGTAAATGAAGTCAAGACTAAATCAAGAATCCTGGTTCCTGCGCTTGTGTGATTACCAGCAGGCTATGAATCATCCACTATACTATTTTGCTCCTCACTCTTATCCAGCCAAACTACAGGAGGGGAAATTTTCTAATTAACTGTGGGTTAATTGCTCTAGTATTTGATGCAAGGAGAGAGTGAATCACGTGGTTGTACATTTTTCTTTTAACTTTAAATTAACTTAATTGCCAGCCTAACTTTCACTTAAGTGAGCATGCTTTAAAATTTTAGCGGAGTGGAATTTACTGAGCACTGCATGTTAAACATGTACAGCAAAAGGAAATAACTTTTTGTTAGCATTTCACTGGATGAACAATTATGCTGGTGTAGAGTGTTTATTTTTTATGTCTGTTATCATCTCTGTGGTGTTACTTGAGATATTTATAGGGTGGAACTCTGTACCGAAAGCCATCGTTGGGTATGGATTGCAGGGGAAGGGTATAAATCAAGGATACAGGTTTCCATATGGATGGTAGAGCAGTTATTCTGTCCTTTCCACCACTTTTTTCCTGTTTTTGCATCACAGTATCTACAAAGAACAAAAAGGTTATCAGGACTTTCTTTTCCTTTCTTTTCTTTTTTTTTGCCACACAATACTGAATACTGATTAAGTCAGCCTGATGTTAGCTAATTCTTAGTTATGTTTTAAGAAAATCTGGTATCAGCCTAATGACATGCTTCACATTAAGAATAATAATAAAGCAAAAATATAACAGTTTGTTAGAGGTAGCTTAATCTGGTTTTGGTTTTGCAGGCCTGAAGTCAGACTCTTCACAGTAAACATAAATTGGGTTAATGTACACCACCTTGAATCCAGCCCAGAAAGCCTGCAGGCCAAATGTTTCAAATGGACAGGCATATAAGATTTTTGAAGAATAATTACGAGATAAATGCAAACACAGTTAATACATCTTGTGATGCTCTCACAAAACATGATCTGTTTATTTCCATTTGTGTACACAGTTTTTTCTCTTTCAGAGTGCGTTCACACTGCAGATGTTTGCTCCAGTCTAAATCACTTAGTAACCTGTAGTATTTTCAGTTTAGTTTAATTTCAAAGTTGAACAGATTGCTACTTCAAGTATGTGAAAAAGTCCTCTCCACTTATCGGTCAGATGTTGTTGTCAAGGAAACACAAATGTAAATACAGGATAACTGTGTTGTGGAATAAACCATTTTACTGCTTGTCCTATGAGATATTGCAAACTTATGCAGATATGTTGTCATTCTAGTGATTCTGTATGTTGCTTGGATTTATCCCTCTTGATTGAAAATGCACTAAAAAGAAATGTTTCAATTCACTCAAGCTCCCAAAAGGTACAGCATTTTGCATGTAATAATCATGCAGAAACGTAACTTGCATGATTTCGATCAGTGTTATTGTCCCAGAACTGCATGCCCAAAAGCAAGCAATTCTGAATTTTGTTCTGTTTTGTCCAATCTGACCCATAATCAGAAATGCTAACTTCATTTTTTAAATCGCATTTCTCTTTAAGCTTAACTCACTTTCCGATTAAAGTTTGAGCTTTGACAAACCAGACACCATTGCCAACAAGGGAGAGAAGTTTGATGAGAAGAAATGGGAAGAAAAACCTTTTTCCATCTGGACTACACTGCAGGCAGGTCACACACAAACACACACTCTGTGTCTATGAAGCCACTATGCTGTCAGTCACCCAGGATCAAACTCTGGCTTTGTCCTGCTTAAAAAAGCCACAAACCTTCTAGGAAAAGACATTTCCTTGATGTTAGTATATATATCTCCAAATCTCAATATACATCTCTGCATTTACTGCCATTTTTCCCTGAAGCAAGCCAAAATGTGGATTTACCTGACCACAGAACATATGTCCACTGTCTTTCTGTCCATATGAGATGAACTCGTGCACAGAGAACTCTGTGGTGGATCTGCAAAGAGTTGATATGTGGCTTTTTCCCCTTCAGGTCTCATTTGTACATGCAGCTGTGGACAGTGTTGAGTGACAATGGTTTTCCATGGAATTCCCAAGCTCATCTGGTTATATTGAGCAAAGTTTCTCATTCAGTGCTGACTCCATCAGTCTTTTCCTAATATTATGCTTCGTAGACGATGAAAACCCCTGTCTGCTCTTCGTTTTTACAATGGTAAACTCATTAATACAGCTGGCACAAAGTGTTGGGTCATGAACCATCTTACCTTACAAACATTAAATGATTGGTGGAGACTTCTTTTATTCCTGACACCCCTCACCTGTTTGTTACCTGATGATTACAGGATCTTTCAGAACCTTATATACTGAATAATCTTTTCTGTCCTTTGCCTTTTCTGTCCTTTGCTCTTTTTAACCTTGTTTTGTATGTGTGTTGTTCCAACCTTTTTTTTAAATGTTTTAAAATTTTTTAAATTGTATGACGTAGATTATAGGAGACAAAGAAAAAAATGTAATTGTGTCTGTTAAATAAATGTTCAAATGATCAAATAAATTCAAGTTTTAATTAGTAAATGTTCACACTTCTCTTGTTTGAACTTAATTAAGGTTTAGGCGTAAAAAATGACTTGGGTATTGCTGTGAAAATATTTAGAGAGGCAAAATAATTACAACAAATACTCAGAGGAAAATCAAATCAGAACATAACAAAAATAGCCAAAACTTTTTAAAAAGCTCATAAATCTTTGGTCTCAGAAGTGTTTTTAATCAAAGATGTTACATTTTTCAGTGTAGAAAAGTCTCTGAAAAAGACAACAATGCATATTCTTACATGTGCAACTAAAGCATTTTATGACAACAGAGATTACAGGAAATTTTAAAACAGACCTTCTCTAAACAAAAGTCAACCCCATGTTCATCAATGTCCTTTTTGTAACTAATATGTTGAAAAGCACAAACCCTGCAAAAGACCCAACTGTTGTTCAAAAATCCTTTTTCTGCAGGGTTTCCTAATACAATTAGAGTGGTCATGGGGTGTTTTTCTCTTTTTTTTGGAATTTAACTAGTGTTACAGCAATAAATTCTTACCTTAGACATCAATGTATTCTCAAAAAGTAGATACACAAAATTGCTGTATTTCAAAGCAAATAGTTTCAACATATCCAAATCTGACAAACTCTGGTGAGAAAATTAGTTTTGGGACTGTATGAGGTATGGATTGTCTTTATTGGTGAGATTCTACCATAGATTAAACCAATATCCAATAGCTAGTCATTTGTTCAGAAATACATGGATATTTAGAATTATTTTGAATCTATGTTTATTTTAAAAGTGAATGTTTCTGTAACAAGGGAGTTTCTGCTTCCTGCAAACTATGAGGTTTTGTTTCCATAGTGTCTTGTAAGAAATGTGCATGTTGTTGTAAGGACAGAACAAACATTTTCCAGCTTTAGCTTGATTGATTTAAAAGCCATCTCAAACAGAAATGTCAGCAAATAATCTTTGTTGCTGTGGTTCCTCTTGTTGGCAGCTTTTATACTCCAGATCCAATTCTGTCTCAAACACATTTCTAAATTTGTCTGAAAACGTAAGTAATCTCCCAACATTGAGTGGATTCATAGCTTTATAAAGAGCTCTGTGTTCCAGCCCTGACTGGCAGCAGGAATTGTGTACATTCATGAGGCACCCCTCACTGAAAACTTCCTGAAATTTGACCAATCAGAAGACTTTTAAAACAACATCATTTCATTTAATGAAGTAGTTTTACTGATATTTTCCTTTATCGTGATAAGGTATTTACAAACTCTTCCGATATAGACACACTCTAGATGAGACAAAAATGTCTGGAAATTTCCACATGATTTGCACTTTAAAGACTTGGGTCCTTACCAAGTTATATTAACTGCTGCCCAAAAACCTAGTGATAATGGAATATCATTTTGAACAAACCTTAACTGCTTTCCATGCAACAGGGGACCTTTTATTATGTGACGACTATACTGTATGGTCTCTATTTACTTGTTTAAGTGTGCAAGATTCCTCCCACAGTAAAAAAAAAAAAAAAAAAAGCAACTTGTGTCCATTGGCACTGTACAGACAATATTTATTTCATACCCATGATTTCATACACACACACACACACACACACACACACACACACACACAGAC